>JAZHYW010008070.1:0-56533 GCA_037355805.1 Ixodes ricinus | reverse complement strand
AGGCCGGTTCTCACATGCAGCGAAGCGCTTATGTAGCGCTCCTCACGTGCCGTCAGCTACTTATCGTCTGCCATGAGCAACAGTTTTGACGGTGAGATACAAAGCTGGTGAACGCTCCCGTCAGCACGCGCTTAGCGCAGAGGTTAGCGCGCTTGTAGCGCTTCGCTGCATGTGTGAACAGGCCTTTACACAAAAGACGCGGTGTTCGACGCTGGCATTCTATATTGCAAAATTATCTGCGGGCACGTCTGAAGCATGTTTGAAACACGTCTGCCTCATACATGCTTAGAAACATTACCGTTCTTCTATGACTAATAGGGAGTTTGAGGGAACCGTTTTTGCACGTCCGGCACGGTACGATGGGCCCTCCGGTACGGACTGCGCATGTGCGAGTCGTCTGCGGTAGCGCATGCGCAGTTCGTTCCGGAGGGCCCATCGTATTCCGTAACGGATGTGTGAAGACGGTTCCCTAAAACTCCCTAATGTCACAGAATCGTCATAGAAGGAAGAAAAAAGCGTGAGACAATGCCCGCACTCTGACCTAAAGATGCGATCGCTACGGATCTTGCCAATTGACGACTTGTATACCTACACCCTATTTGTACACAATTTCTACGCATACACTTTTAAGCAGCCACAAAAAAAAAAGAAAAGAAAAAAAGTAAAGGGTTTTGATGAAAATAGAACGTTTCGTCCTGCCAAGGGTTCTCCCAAACTACGGTAAAAGGGTACGGATTTTTTTATGTTCCACGTTATTATAAGACGTTGCCAGATCGACTTTTTGGATTTGCAGTCACTTAGGTTTGTTAAGAGAGAGTGGTGCAATAACTTTGCCAGTTAACCGAATTTGCAACCTCTAGTAGGTCTTTTCTTTAAAAGTTGGTGCGTTGTTTTGTGTGTTTGCTTCTTGTTATTTTCAAAGTTTCAAATTTACAGAGTTTGTAACTTGTTGGGTTTTGTAACATGTAACAAAGGTTTTTTTATTTTTTTGGGCCAAAAGTATGCTTGTACGTTGTTTTATTTTATGTAAGACTAATAACATCCTACCCATAGCAACAGTGCCCTGCCCGGAAGCACACACGTGCTTTTGCGGGCATGCATAATTCATGTACTAGTTCATTATGCAATAAACTTTATGTATGTATGTATGTATGTATGTATGTATGTATGTATGTATGTATGTATGTATGTATGTATGTATGTATGTATGTATGTGTATGTATGTATGTATGTATGTATGTATGTATGTATGTATGTATGTATGTATGTATGTATGTATGTATGTATGTATGTATGTATACCTGTATGTATATGTATGTATGTATGTATGTATGTATGTATGTATGTATGTATGTATGTATGTATGTATGTACACGGTGTCACAAAAATATTCACAGGGTTTTTTACACCGCAAGAATAAACTAGGCATCACCGAACGCTCATTCTCCGCCCAAAGGTAGCGCTAGAGACCACAACCAGATGCCAAACTTTCAGCCCGATCCGATACCTTATTCAAAAGCTATAAGTGATTTTCTGAAAATTTCAATGGGAAAATGGAGCCCATTTTTGCCCATTTTCGGTTTCTGGCGCCATAGAGCCCCATGGATTCGAAAACTCCGTCGGCCGCCATTTTTCATTGAAATTTTCAGAAAATCCCTTATAACTTTTGATTAAGCTATCGGATCGGGCTGAAACTTTGGTATCTGGTTGTGACCTCTAGCGCTACCTTTGGGCGGAGAATGAGCGTTCAGCGATGCCTAGTTTATTTTTGCGGTAAAAAAAAACCCTGTAAATTTTTTTTGTGACACTATGTATGTATGTATGTATGTATGTATGTATGTATGTATGTATGTATGTATGTATGTATGTATGTATGTATGTATGTATGTATGTATGTATGTATGTATGTGTGTGTGTGTGTGCGTGTGTGTGTGTGTGTGTGTGTGTGTGTGTGTGTGTGTGTGTGTGTGTGTGTGTGTGTGTGTGTGTGTGTGTGTGTGTGTGTGTGTGTGTGTGTGTGTGTGTGTGTGTAATGCCAGAGTCCGACTAGAGCGATAAACAGAAACAACCGACAGCGAATAAAGCCTCAAACTAGATTCTTTCGAAATTTGACAGGCTTTGCAGTATAGAGAGGCTTTGCCCAAACACGAGTAACATGCACGCGAGGGTATCTTTGGCAGGCTTGCAATCACTCGTGTTTACTTCACGAGCATCGAACGACTAAACGCCTGCCAAGGGTACCATTGCCAGCAAGCTGCATGTACTGAAAGCTCGTTCTTTTCGGTCGTTTTTGTTTGTCACTCTAGTGGGGCTCGGGCATTAGCGGCGTTGTTGTTGTTTCCGAGGATAAATTGCTAAAAGCACCTATCGCTACACTCAGCAAACTATCCCTTTTCTTCTTTTCTTTCCTTGATATACGTCGTATTTATTCAGTTCATTACGAGACACCGTGTGAGATGGTCGTCTTTCCATAGCGGTATATACGCTTACCGCAGAACACTACGCCTCTGGGAATTGTGCGCGGGAAACAATTGTTCCTTCAAACGCCTTGAAGGTTTTTTCATTAGATTGCGGGACACCCGAGGCGAGCAATTAATGAAGGTTTATTTGAAAGGTTTATTCGTGGGATCTAGGTCAGCTCTGCAGTTACCGCCACACACACATGGTTCGTATTGAAGTTCTTGGGCACACGCGGGCTTGCACGCCATTTCAATGCATAATAGAGTGCGGTCGGTGTGCAGGCAAGTGAAACTACGCCTCATCTCTAGGGGTAATTATGCGCAGTTTGCCGGCAAGAGCGGGTGCGAGCCCGGGACTTTAGAATTTTCTTTCATTAACCGAGCCTGTATAAACAAACTGCGTTCTCGAGCTAACTTCGGTGCGCGTTGTCTTCGATAGCGTCGCACACAAAGGAGGCTGGGCTCCGCTATGCGCAGCGTAAGCGCTCATTGGAGAGACCGCGGCGTCATCGGATCGACTTCTACTACTACTTCTACCATTGCCTTCGACGCGTGCGGGCATTTGCGTTTCGAGGTAATGTAATGTATACAGTTTCTCCAAGAAGATTTCTCGTGGACGGGTATACGTTCCTTGGCGCCAGGCGGGTTCCTCTCGGAAAGAAGCGCTCGTACCGCTCTACGCAACCACAGTTTAAGAACCACGCTCCACAGCCAATAATATTGCTGGATTAGCCGATATGACCGCCAAAGAACCAATCAGAAAGCGAGAAACGTTGAACATAATAATAGGCCACGTCCCGTTTTTCTTAAGCTGTCAGTGACGATAGAGCATTTTTAGCAAGGTCTGTCCTAACCATCGACGCGAAAGCCGCGGTTATATATACTATATCGTTGTCAAACAACGTGCAGACAGTGAGTTGTGGCTCGCGTCGCTTCGATTAAAATCTTTATTTTGTTCGGAGAGAAAGCGCAAAGATGCCGGGAATTTGAGGGAAATGATTCGCGAGGATAATTTTGCCGTGAGTTTCTCTAATGAAAAATTTGGGGCGAAACGTGAACGAACTGTCGTCCCTTTTGGGGCTTGTCTCCGCGCGCGGAGTTATACGGAGCGCAAGTTCGTCTGCTTCTTTTGCTGGGGTTGCGGTGATGTCAGAAAGACGCCGAGCTCTGATTGGCTCTGCTTGGAAAGATAGTGGGTACACCTCGAGGCAGCTAGCATTGAGGTCTACCCACTATCTTTCCAAGCAGAGCCAATCAGAGCTCGCCGCCTTTATGATGTCGTCACCACCGCCCCAGCAATAGAAGCAGACGAACTCGCGCTCCGCATACTCCGTTTCAGATTAAGTCCGACCGAAGTCAGCGTTACGGCCCGATAGGGCGAATCGTTAGAGAAAAATCGTGGTTGGTTTAGCCGATAATAACAGACTCACAAAAACATTGAGCGTAAGGCCGATACAGCTCTGGCGCCGCTGCTTGATTAGCTTCATTAAACCGTAGCGTTGTTTGCTGTTAATCTTTTGTGAAACGGAGAATAGTTTGTGATGCAATCCGCAACCCGATTAAAAGGACTCAGCCTTATGCATTCGTATATGCATTCGTTCAATCCCACCGAGTGCAGTTCGTGCACCGACCGCTTGGTGGCGTCTTCATATGGCAAAGAAGGCCTGTTACCACTGCAGGATGCTCATTAAGCAAAACCAAGGAGACACGCTGCACCGCCCGATTTACCGTAAGAAGCCACCCCCTTACACGCAGCACACGGGCCGCAACCTACACACGTAAACCTCTTCACGCGAGAAGAGGCACTGCAATACGCACGTGGGACCGGTTGCGTAGTGTTATTTCGGGACCACGCTTTTAGTAACGAACTTGCGTTCATAAATCACTTCATACATGGGCAAATTAATGGTCTTAGAGGGTTCGCTGGGAGCCTGGAAATGGTCTTCCTTGGTAAGGAGGCACTGCAATTAATATCTTTTGGCGGTGCGGGACTTCGTTTTTTTGTTGCTGTTTTTTATCTGAAGAAGAAAAGAAACGAAAAGAGTTTTCTTGTCGCAACTAGATATCGTCTTTCTCGAAAGCTTTGCGCAATTAGCGGCGAGGGGATTAAGCGGGCGGGGAAGACAAAAACGCAAGCATAAACAACGCTCACGTGCGCAAGAAACAAAAACAAAACAAAACTATATAACCGGGGTCACATTGCTTCTACATCCGATACAAAAGACAGTGTGCAAACATCAGTCACTGCGATATCCGTGGTTCGAATGCCGCGTGAAAGGTTTCTCCTTGAACTCGTTGCCATCCGGCATTCGAAGCATGGATCTCGTGCTGTCGTGCGTTCGAATCTGTTTGCAGACTGTTATTTGTACGATGTATAAGCAGTGGGACCCCGGTTTATGACCGCTCGCTTTGGTGGGCTGTAGGTGACAGGAGTTCTATGATCCTTCGCAGGCTCCAGCTTTACTTTTTATACGGATGTGGCAATGATTGAATAACTTACACGCTTGGGTCACGTACCGTTTGCTTCTTGTTTGTGCGCCGGTGCACTCGAGCCAGCAGGCTTCAACACGAACACATTGAGAGGAGGTCGAAAGGATGTCGATGACATCAAGGGCCATACGTCGAGAGAATGTTCAAGCTTTTGACGTTACTTTCCGTTTGATGTAGAAGGGAATAGTGAATGTCTTGCCAAAGAGGTCAAGTGAACTTGGACATAACGCCTTGTTTCCATAAATCGTCCGGTGTATGTACGTCTGAATTACACCTGAGGTTCATCGTTGAGGTTATATCGACGTTTGAGAAGCGTTAAATCTCTATTTACCCTCCCCCCCCCCCAAAAAAAAAAAAAAAAAGAAAAGAAAACAAAATGAAAGAAAAAAAAACACGAAATTAATGACACGTTAAATTTAGGTTTTATTCTCACGACTGGTATACATCTGACTTACACAATAAGTCAGACGTATGGGATAAGCCGTGGTAGCAGCACAGTTTTTATAATTAAAGAAGAATTTCATAAAGTGAAATCTCTATTTCTTTTTTTTTTGTTTGAACAAATAGGGATGCAGTGTCATTGATCTTTTTTTATACTGGAAGACGTTTGAACCAACATTGAAGTGAATTTTAACATCTCAGTTATAGTTGTAGATTAAAGCATTCCTTGAAGTGATTATATTGGGATGTGACTGAGGAGGCCTTCATACTCGTCAGACACTACTATAAAAAGGTCAAATATTGCCCGTGCCACTTATGCAAAAAATCAGGCGTGCGGGATCAGACATATACGTACATCCGACGTATGGATTATGCAGTGATTAGATTGTCTTGTTAGAATTTAGACGGATTTACATCTTATAAGCAACACGCATGCCAGATAGACAAGATTGAAGAAATAATGAACATGGAAGACGAAGACGACACAACCGGTTGTTTTTGTGTCGTCTTCGTCTTACATGTTTGTTCTTTCTTCAACCTTTGACCCGAACCAACGCGCTATTCGTCCATTAATTAACATATACACAGTGATAAGAAATACTGATGCTGTGAGCACTCACACGAAAAGAGAATCACTGCCTCTGTTGACTGCTCCTCCACGTCCCTCACTGAAAAGGCAGGTGACTACCCCAGTAAGTTGTTTTTTTCTTAGTCAATTCTCTGCATGACACACGATTTTTAAAGGGTGATGAAGTGTGTCTCTTAGTTTAACAAAGTGGTGTAGTACGCCCATCGCAAAGATGCACGCGGAAGAAGGGTTCACAGAGATTCAACTGAGTTCTCGAGCTCACAAGAGCTTACAAGAGTATTACGTTGTGTGGCTATCCCCAGGTCCTTCACAGATCGAATCATCTCACACCATAACCTACATTTAATCTAATGGCCATACATTTTTTTCTCTCTCACATGCACGGCTTCCAATGTGAGCATTCTTCGGAAACCCCATTGTTTGAATCAATCATTAACCTCCACCATTCTCTTAACTCATCCCCTGCTCTTTACGCGGTGTTTACTGAAATTACTAAAGCCGTCAACCATGTCGGAAATAATAAATGAACGCATCAATCACCAGCATTTAACCTAAACGCATCGTTTGCTGGATAACTGACCTCTTAGCCACTATACTTCAATCTGTAGAAGTTGACAAGCGTGTTTATTTCTAGGATCAATCGAATTTGGCGTTTCAGAGAGCTTTATCCTCCGTTCAGTATTGGTCCTCATCTTTGCACCTGACCTCCGACCTCATGTTTGACCAACGTTAAGGCACTTCTGCGGATAATTTCGTCATATTTCGGGCATTCTGTAACTCGCTGGATGTAACTATGGACGTTTACCGCGCTCCTGAGACACTCATATATTTTTTAATTTTTTATATTGCATGATATTGCCACGGGCACGATGAAGAAGGGACGCTTCTTTGTTCTTCTAGAACATGGGTCTCTAAACGTTTTGGCTAGGGGGCCGGATTGGGGGCCCATTGCAGTCTCGAGGGGCGGAAATTAGATCGAACAATATAAACGAGGAAACACTAAATAAACACGCCTAAACAAGTATTTAAGTACACGAATCTAAACTGGAGCGAAAATTCGAAAACAAATGTAAAGTGGACAAATACATATACTTTATTTTTAAGTGTAATATTTTACTATTTATGACGTCAAAAGATAGGTGCTACTCCTAGAACTCACCAGACAGTAAATCAAAGCGCATAGGAACTTTGGCATATTCACACAGGGCAGAATACTAATGAAAACTGTAAATCAGATAAGATCACCAAGCACGATATACACGACAGTGCAAATGAAAGTTTTGTCATACTTGAGCAGACGTGAAGCAGGGAACTACGAACAGTAATTCTGCTGATGACAATGTACAAAACGCCGAGAGCACCGGCGTTTTGATGCAGTTCTCTAGGCATGGGCAAATAGTTGATTTTGAGTTCGAAGCGAATAGTGGTTTTGGCCAAATATTTTTAGTCGAATTTTGAACAGTTTCTCTAAGGGTTTTTCCCAAGCCTCCACTTGTTCACATTTAATCTATGCTAATTTTAATCTACCTATATTTATGGACTGTGAAAGTCCAGGGCCTACATGGGAGTGGCAAGTAAACGATGCATTTGACATAGAATTAAATTTGCAGAGATGCCCAGCTCAACCTAATCGAGGAAATTTATAAAACTTCTGGCTATATGCAAATAATCTTGATTAAATCTAAACTCCGAGAAAATATTAAAAAACAATAATGAATGATGAACGTAGGTTGTCGGGACATCTCTGCCTAACTCTTGCACAATAGGCACAGTTTAATTCTGAAATTTTTACTGTAGTGCGGATACCAACTTTTACGAAGTTTCCGTTTCTTTGTATACACACCACTCTCGGGCGTGCAGCATCCCGCTTTAAAAGTGGGCTTTCCCCAATTTTGTACTTTTCGAAGTGTTGATCGCGGCGAGTTAGCCGCGTTCAGCGCGCTTCTTACCGAGCACCGGCGCACTGCGGAGAAGCAACACCCGCGGAAGCGAACTCCACGGGTGCTGCTTCTCCGCAGTGCACCGGTGCTTGGCTCCTTACCTACTTAATACATTCGGCTTCTCGAAGGCTCGGCCTATAATGTTCGGGAGTGAACTACGGTGAGACTCACTCAGCAAGGTCATTCTGGCCTCCTCATCCTTTACACTCGCGCTAAGCGTAAACTCGAATCTTCTAGATGAGCGGAGAAAGGTATCTTTCTTGATCATGCACGCGTCAGTATTACGCAGAGGATCACGGAAAATTAGAATACATTTTTGCTTGAGGTGAGAATGCTGCAAGGAGGCAGGGTTTTCATCACCGGCTGTTGCACGTCCGAAACAACACCGCTGCGACTGACAGGTCTCGCACTCTCCATCTTCCCTCGGACACTCTGGTTTTTCCTTTTCGCCAATATAAAGAGAACGTTAACCTTTATACGGGCACTAACCCACTGCGGCATAATAACGGCTTTCCTCGTTTAAATAGCCTCACCCTCTAACTCATTTGCGTGACAACTGTCAGGGCGCTCTCTCTTTTGAACCTTTACCTTCGTTGATTTTACTTTAGTTTTATTTTGCACATGCAATCAATTTAGAACCGAAAAGCATAAAGCTATATTTTAAAAAGTTTTTCTTTAGATTTTTAAAGTGTAGATGGAAAGCATTAGTGGCGTAGTTTAAGTTATTTCCAAACCGCTAACCGCACGAAAGCCCGAAAATCTCCACACGACCTCCTAAATTAATATTGGCTAAAGTTCTAATCACTTCTAAACTCATTTACTCGCGCAGTGAAGCAATAACGAATTCCACAAATGTAATCGACCTCGTGATGCGCTCAGAGCGTTACAGACCCCTTCGAGAATTACGCTCTTTTATAAAATCTACCCGAAAATACTGCACAGTGGCGTGCGCAAAAGACACCATAACAATGGCAGGTCTATCAATTGTATACAATCTCTTGGAAGTGAGTATTGTGTCAGTTATAGACTTTCCAGCTTGTTGCTGTTTTTTGCGCACGCTACTGCGCAGTATTTTCAGATCGACCGTAAGAGGGCGTAATTTTTTAGAAGGAGTCAATAGACCCTTTTCAAAAGTCCATCGAGCAACATTGGCAGTCGCCATTACTTGGGCGTAAGGCGCGTGATTGGATCCGAATCCACGCCGAACGCTGACGTCAGCACTCGTGTTCAATACGAACTCAGCCGAGTTCCAACATATGCGCAGAGGAGTATCTGATCAGGCAATAGCGGACGGGCGTTGGCGTAGACTTTTGAAAAGGGTCTATTCTCGTAACGCAAACAAGCAATCGCCATTTCTTGTTTTTGGAATTTAAGGACGTTTTTTTAAGACCATTAAGGCGGGTTCACACATACAACGTAGCGCCGAATCGGCGCTGGAAAACGGCGCTGGTGCAGCTCCGACTCGCTTATCACCGATGTGGCGTTGAGGTCATCGCTACATCGGCGCTCGAGGATTGTGGAACCACCGTCAAACAGCGCGTGCACCGTGGAACGGCGCTTGGAAAAAGATGAACTTCTTGTTGTTCATTTCGTGTTGTGGTTGTAAAAGAAAAAACGTAACAGAAGA
The DNA here is from genome assembly GCA_037355805.1 of Ixodes ricinus. Lineage (NCBI taxonomy): Eukaryota > Metazoa > Arthropoda > Arachnida > Ixodida > Ixodidae > Ixodes > Ixodes ricinus. The sequence goes on along the minus strand of JAZHYW010008070.1, from coordinate 46,987 downwards.
GGCTCTGACGAACGCGGACCACGAATAATTGTTGGATGTAGTAGCCGTCGCTATCTCTTTGGCGAAATATTTCGCGCAGTCACCAGGTTCATCGGCAGTGTTAGTTCATCCTCATATATACACAGTAATAGCGCATTTATCAGGATGTGCCTCATTACAACTTCGTCGTCCCACAACTCCTCCATTCTGCTGCTAGTGCAGCGCAGTGGCACAGCTCCGAAAGTGCAAGAATTCACATCATTTTTCCCGCGCTGTTCCACGGTGATGAGCGGAGATACAGCGCCGGCGCATCGAAACCGACAACTCGGCAAAGCATCAGCGCCGCATCGGCGTCTTTTTCAGCGTCGATACGACGCGGCGTTGTGTGTGTGAACAGGCCTGGTTTGCAACGACGCCAGCCCACCGGCCAGAGAGCCCAGATTTAAGAGAGGAAGCAACTGAAACCATGGAGAGCCATTTAATGACGGACGCCTCCCGTTCCCATTTGTCGCAAGTGCGCATGCGCTGCGTCATTGCCTGGCGAGGAGGAAAGGATCTGGGACGTTTGAATGGCTGGGTGTGTCGCCGAGTCGTGGTTATTTCTCTTTTAATAGGCTGGTAAACAATGCCATCTCTCGGATCGGCGTCTTCGCTACCGGCCGCGTATTTTGTGTGCGCGCTTTTCGGTCGCGGAGTCCTGGTCTTTTTTTGAACGTGATAAAACAAAACAAAAACACTTTAAAATAATTCTTTATTGAATTAGCAGGTACATATATAAAGAATGCGCTTAATGTCTCGTTTGGTTCTGCCAACGTTGAACTGGGCAAGACGTCTGTTACATAGCACAGACAACCTGCGACCAACTCGATAGGCGGGTGTAACAGCACAAATACTCAAGCGGGTTTTCGACATTTAATTGAGCCGGTTTGAAGCTGCCGGAGACGCTAATTATTGCTAGGATGTAAGTGAGTTTGGTTGGCCGTTATTACGCTTTACATCGGTGCTTTAGCAGGCAGAAAAGCATTTAGGTATTTGGCAGCGTCGCCGGAGCACCCGACGATCAGAAAAACAATCGAGTCATCACCGTGGTTACACTAGCGTCGTGCGCTTTCCCGTTACGTCGGCGTTGGTGCATCGCATCGCGGTTGCTGCTTGCGTCCGCGTTCCCCGGATTTTTCGAATCCGGGTTGCTGGGCTCCCACGGGATCCGGAGAGAGAGGAGGTGGTTAGGAAGAGCGGAAAGAAGTCGGGGGCCGGAACGGCTGGAGCAGCCAAGCCACGAAGGGAGGCTTTGGCGCTGCCATCGCTCGGTCTAATGCAAGTGAGCGGAGTGGCTCGTATTTCCCCTAGTAAAGTGTGTGCGTAGGCGGTCAACGCTTCCGTCACCTTCTCGCAGCTCGGTTGCAAACGCGGCTCATAAACCACGTGACCTAACCTAATCTAAACGAACCTAACCTAACCTAACCTATCCTAACCTAACCAACCCTCATCCTGTTTTTTTATACCTAGCTGATTCCTTGGTTGAGCCGCCCATACTCCGTTCACCTCTAAGCTGACAGTGTGGTGGAGGATTCGCGCTTTCCGGACCAATCAAAGGCTTCCCTTTCGTCACCTGACCTCGCTCTCTACGCGTGGGTATGGGTGGTAGCGTGATCTTGTGGCGAAAGGTGGACATATGACATATGGCGGGTTAGGGGTGGATAGGGTATAAATTGCTCCCGTTCACATTTCTTCCCTGAGGATGCCTTTGCAGCGGTTCTATCAGAGAAGGCCAGAAAGAAACGACTCTAGAAGGTGAGTTTGCAATTCGCCTTCATAAACTTTTTTCTTTGTTACGTAACCTCGATTCCTTCCTTATTTGCAACTTTCACGGCGTATAGGGGTTGCTTTTGTTCCTATCAAAATGGCGGTCGTCTGGATGGTCGTCGTAGGACGGCAGTACGAGGTCTCAGTCTGCGACGCGTAAGGAATTCTAATTTTGTGAAATACGAGCGGTATGAGAGCCCTACGTCATACTTGCACGTTGGGAAGGTGTGCACAAGCACCATTCTCCTGAAGTCGATCATCCGGGAGCTGGAGAGCGCGATTCTCTCACCGTGGTACCACCATTGCTGAAAGTTGCGAATTGTGAGGTTTCGCAACTGGCACGGCTGTAGTCGTCAGATATTGTTCCATCTAGTATAGGGTGAAGCCGCTTTCTGATCCGGCCACAGGGATGTTGACAAGATTTTATACCTAACCGAAACGAGTCCGGAAGGATGGAATGCCTACAAATTCCGTAGCGATTCGTCCACGGTGTGGAGCTAAAATGAGAATTACTATGCCGATTTACTCGAAACAAGAAAACAAAAACATAAAAATACGAAATGATATAAATATGGCACGTTCCCTTCACTAGCTCATTATTTTTTTCTCAGTTTTTTTTAAATTTAGTGTTAACTCTGTAGAATGAGGCAAAGAATACGCAGTAGTTCAGTTTGATAGCTCGGAAATGTTAATAGGTTGTCGGGTAAATATTTTAGTCACACGTGGTGTTGAAACTATAAAGCTATCGGCTTCGCCTTAACGTAATTTATATTTGTTCTCTCTCTCTCTCTTTCTCTTTCTTTTATCAAATTTGTTAACATTGTCTCATTGAATGCCTAAACTAACTGAGTTTTATGGCAAAAAAACAACAACAAAAAACAACACGATTAAAGGTTCCTATAATCTCCACCGGTTAATTTCCATACGAGTGAAAATACGTTCGCATCATCGCTGTTTACAACGTGAGTGGTCAAAAGTCTCGTAATAATTGGATACCTATCCCTTTAATTTTTTTATACAAACTCATAAACGTCCATTCTTTCATCCCAGATCGTGACCTAGCTTTCCTATCATGGCCAAATATAATTTTTCACCAGCACGGTTTCCAACGTGGACATTGTTGGAAAACCCAGTTATTTGAAATCAATAGCTTCTTACGGCGAATGCGGTGCTTATTAGAATTGCAAACGAGGTCGACTGTGTCAATAATAATGAACTAATGCATGAACTAGCAGTATTTAGCAGGAAGGTGAGTGCTGTTTAATGCACAAATGACGTCTAAGTTCATCTGTCTCAATCTGTGGAACTTGCCATGTATGTTTATTCTTAGTAACAATCAAATCTGGTGTTCCGCGGGGATTTGTCCTTCGTCCGGTAATGGTGCTCTTCTTTCAACAATACCTCCATCTAATCTTCAATCAGCTCTACGTCTCTTTTCAGATGGTTGCCTCATCTTTCGAGCAATTTCTAGTCCTCTAAATCGCATGACCTTGCGACAACGTGAAAGAAATAAATCACTTAAAAGAAACACACACACACACACACACACACACACACACACACACACACACACACACACACACACACACACACACACACACACACACACACACACACACACACACACACACACACACACACACACACACACACACACCACACCACACACACACACACACACACACACACACACACGCACGCACGCACGCACGCACACACACATACACACACAAACACACAAACACAAACACAAACACACACACACACAAACACACACAAACACACGCACGCACATACACACACAAACACACACACGCACACGCACACACATACACGCACATACACACACACACACACACACACACGAAAACTCAATTACAACACTATTTTGTCCTGATCCACGCTCATACATGATTGGAAGCTTGTCCCGCGGCAGTATTACATCTAACAAAATCTCTGGAGTGCACCCCTTGACCCAATCTTCAGAAGAATCTTCATGGAACTCTTGCTTTTCTTCAACGCTTCAGGCTAATCTAGGAATCATATTTCTCGCGTAAATCACTCACATAAAATCTCAATTAGAGAAAGTGCAACTGCCCCCATCAAAAATGTGCCTCCATCTAAATAATTTGACATACTCCGTTAAAGCACTTAATAAAAAAAGTTTTTTTTTTCGCTGCAAAACACAAAAGACGATTACGAAATAAATAAATAAATAAAAGGGGCCCACACACAGCGCTGTGTGTTTGCTGCTTTGTTTTGTGATCGTCGTTTATGTGCGCATGTATACTCACGGTTTGAAAGCATGTTCATAGTCTTGTGCGAATAGTGGATTTTGAGTTCGAAGCGAATTCGAAGCGAATAGTGGTTTTGGCCGAATATTTTCGAATCGAATATCGAAGTTTTTCCACACCTTTCACTACCATTGTTTAAAGGGACCATGAAACGATTCTGAAATCAAATTTCATCCACCGGACGCCGTAAAAGGTGTGAAAAGAAACACAAAAACACAAAAATAGGGAGCCAAAAAAATTCTTTGCTATAGAACTTTTAAAAGAAAACTGGACTCTTTTGCGCCTTCTTTCCTTCGAAAGCTCTCTGACTTTTCACTGCTATGCATCCGCGGAACTGCAGCACGTCAGCCGAATCCACGTCGCCTATTGGGTAAGCGCCTACCTCACCAGCACCGCGATCATAAACAATAAATAGCCGGCAAATGTTTCCTAAAAGTTTTGTTAAATAATATTCAGATCCACATTTTGTAGCATAATTAGAGATGTGTGGCGAAAATTGCCAAATCTGATAATGCTGAGAGCCAAGCGCCATCTATCGTGTGGTAAACGAAGCTGAGAGCCAGCTCCGGAGGAACTCCATGGGACGAATATGTTGCGAATAACCGACGAATTTTGCCCGGCGGCTTTTGCTCTGCGGGTGGAATCAGCACAGTGCCTGCTACGTCGCGCGCAAAGCGAGCGTGCCGTCGGGCGGCGTTCGCCACATAATTCGTTCCATGAAGTTTAGCCTTTACGCACATTTTACGATCAAATCAGCATGGCCAACAGCGTCGCTTGGTCGCGACGACCAACGAACGTTTATTTTTCTACGTGTTCTTCTCGCGCGTCCCGACTTCAAGCAGCAAGAAAAAAGTACTTGAAACAGACCACGACGAACAAGAACGCTGGATCCACGAACACCCGAGAAAAGCTATGACGGTCACGAATCCACCAACTCCGATCAAGCGAGCTGCGCAGAATATAGGCCTAGCAGGCACTCCGACTCGACGCAGCGTTGCTTCGACGGTACTTGGCCAAGACAGTCTGCCCACGACCGGCTGGCGTGCTGAATGGAATATGCCCGCGCGACCCTTGTGGACCCTTCCCGTATTATAGTTTGATCGCTGACCTCAATTTTAGATTAACAGGTGAGGTCAATCTCTTCCCTTGTCATCTCCTTGTTTTCCGAGGCAGTGTGACGAACACTGTCGTCAAAAAGGAACTCTCGTCGATTCTATCTTCTTGTTTTGTGTGATATAGAGCTCAAATAAACGCCGTATGGATTACTTTCGTAACACGGTATGTACACTTTGTTATTACTATGCCATTTTTTATTCTGACACGACTGCACGTCACTGTCAAGCTAAAAAAGTTTGTGGGAGCTACGTGCAATGCCGGGCCAACCTTCCTTTGCCGAGTGCCGCGTCAGTATCGAGTTGCAATCGTAAAAGATCGGTCCCGAAGCGCTCACCAACAGCGCGAATACAGCACTTCCATCAAACGCGCGCGTCCGCTCAGAGTGTGAACAGGTATTTACGTGGCTCTTGCTGACACTGTCGTAGTTCAAACGTATCTTTTTTAACGTCGGCTCGCTCCTGCATCTCCGAGGCCGTGAAAAACGCCGCGGCGATTTGTTTCCATCTACGTCGCTTTGCAAACGACTGACACGGGCCGCCTTTTACCAACAATGACAGTTGGGTTGACTTCTGGAGTCTTCACCGGAAGACTCGCCGCACTTCCCAACAGGCATACCGGCGTATGAGACTAGTCCCATGCTGTCGCTGTAGCGCAACATATCTCATTGAATTTCGCACAGCTGCGATGTGTCCATGGCTATCGCGGCGATGAGAGGCGTCGATTCAGAAAATACGTCGGTGACATCAGCGCAGTAAAACCTACCGGCACACCCCCAACTCGCCGCCGCTAACGCTCCCACTCTCCTACTGCCGAGAGAACTTCCGGTTCCTGTCCCAGCGTACGTCACGACCGTCAACATTACGCCGCAACTTGTTTTGCGGTCAGTTGGAGAGAAAGAAAAAGTCGATATTTCATTATTTTTTTGTGTAGAAGTTAATGAACCGAGACGAAAACGGATGCCTGTTCGGCATTCAGTGAACGTTGAAGGTTTAATGTTAAAGTTATCTGGCAAAAGTAAAAAGGTCATTTCATGGTCCCTTTAATGCTTAGATGAAAACCCAGCTAAACTTGTGAAGGTTGTTCCACTTGTTCATTTACAAGCTAAGTTTAATCTATCTATATTTATAAACTGTGAACTAAGAAGGTCCGATGTCTTGGGATGGCAAGTAAACGACCTATTTGACATAAAATGAACCCTATAGAGATGGCAAACTATACGCAATTGAGTAAATATACAAATCTTGCTATGTAAAATATTCTTTCTTTAAACTCGAGTTAAAAGAGAATAAATCGCGCATAATGAATGCAGGCTGCAAGGGCATATCTGCCTAACGTAGTATTGTCTTGCATAACAGTAAGTTTAATTTTGAAGCTTTTACTACAGCGTAGGTATGCACGTTCACAAAGTTTCCATTTATTTTCAAATGCAGACGGCACACGTGCACCATCCCGCTTTGAATGTATGCTTTTCTTCCGAGCACGCGATGGCAATATTCATACTTTTCCAAGTGTGTATCGTGGCAGGTTGCCCCGTTGAGTTCTGCTTCCTACCGAGCACCTGTGTCATGCAGAAAAGACACACCCGCAAAGCTCTGCTGTGGGTATTGCTTCGCCGCAGTGCACCGGTGCTCGGTAAGAAGCGCACTCAACGGGGCTAACCCGCCGCAATCAACACTTCGAAAAACGCGAATAGTGCAGTTCTTATCGAAGCGAATATCGAATAGTGCATTATTCGAAACTAATATTCGAAATTTCGAATATTCGCACAACCCTAATGTTCTACCAACACAACCAGCTTTTTTTTTTATAGTCTTAGCGAGGGTTCATTGCTCAGAGTCCTCCCACGCGACTAACACAAAGCATAGTCCTAATCTTCGGGGGGGGTTATTAAGTTACAATAAGTATGTATTCATCTATACATTCGAAACCGGGTAAAAAAAGAGGCCCGACGAGCGAGACACCCGTACAATGGGGGCGCCCCGGTGGCCGGACTGGGTTTGTTCGCTGGGCGACGAATACAAGCTGTAACGCCTTGATATACCAAACGATAATTCCGACCCATAAACAGTGTCTATTGGAATAGAGGTGTCTCCAAAGTTTACTAAGACAGGGCAGGGCGTCCGCAGCGGACAGGATGACATAATTACCCGCGGACCCTGCTCAAGCGTATTTGCTTCACACATACATATGCCTAGAACATGTGCGCAGAGGGTTTTCGTACGACCAATGTGGCACCACCAAGGAAGTCCCTCAGACACTGTCCGCACACTGTCCTTTGTACGATCATAGCCTCCTCTATACTCCCAAAGCCTGGCAGTTCGACGACGGAGCCATAGAGTGCCCGGTCGCAGATTTGGAGCGCGAGGATCTGGTAGCACAGAGCGTCAAAGAGCCATTTCTCGGGGAACCTGGACGTCAGCTCACAACTTTGGCAGCGGCGAAGACCCGAAACACACTTGTTCGCTCGGGAGAAGTGTGTTTCGGCGTCTCGCCGCAGCGGGGCGCCAGTCACGTGGCTCTCCTCTCATCCGTTGTGTGCCGCTCCTCCTTTTCAATTTCGGCGGCCGCTTCTCGTGGCGCACATCTATACGTGTGGGTCGAGGAAGGAGAAAAACAAAACAAAACACGTTGTCCTAAAACAAAACGTAAAAAAAAAAAACGATAGGGAGGAAGTTGCGGAGCAAAGAATATATGCTCCCTGCATATCGCCTTTAACGCGAAATCAAAAAGACGCTCGCACCCCACGCGATCGGGATATAACTTTAAAATATTTGGAAATGACAAAACAAAAGGCCCTATTTTTTCGATGATAATAATCCCCGAAGAACGGGAACAAGGGTGACAAAAGACAAACACAAAATTGTTCGCTCCTTTCTTTCCAACAGCGATATTGCTCCCTCGTCATTCTTACGCAAGCTAAAGCATAGCTCTGCACATATACGCATATACCACATAAAAAAAAGTTTTGTTTGAAGATGCATTACATTTTTGAAAATAGCGCCATCCGTCTCGTTCTTTAACTGAATCCACGTACCGACAGAAACCGCCTCATTCATCGTAATCTAAACCCTGAGACAAGGAGAAATAATGTGACGGAGTTCTACTTCTCCTTGTCTCGGGGTTTAGATTTTGATGTTTTCAAACCAGCTCGCCTGCACAATTTCGCACCCTGTCATTCATTTCCTCAAATAGAACGTAACCCATCTGCTTGGCGCTTCTTTTAGTCTTTAAGTACATTTTCTTGAAGCCATTTCGATACATATTTGTAGGGGTACGTTTTTTGGTCCCGTATATTTTTAAACAGACGTCGATAGATGTACGTTGCTAATCACTTTATGACTTTGTTGCTTTGCACCCTATTGTGGAATACCTCTCTCTCTCTCTCTCTATAGCTACGCCAGTGCAAGTTCGTCTGCTTCTTTTGCAGGGGTTGTGGTGACGTCAGAACGACGCCGAGCTCTGATTGGTTCTCCTCAAGGCAGCTTGCTTTGAGGTCTACCCACTATCCTTCCGATCCGAGCCAATCAGAGATCGGCGTCGTTTTGACGTCACCACCACTCCTGCAAAAGAAGCAGACGAACTTGCGCTCCGTATACACTGCCCCTCCATGTAGTGTCAGGAGGGGCTTCTGCGGTAAATGAATGAATGAATGGATGAATGAATGTATCAAATTGGATACATTAATTCATTGAATGTATTCAATTTCAATATTTCATTCATTCATTGAATTAAATAGAATAAATAATGCGGTCGCACTGCTCTTTGACCTGGATACCGACTTTGTTGAAAAGGATTGAATATCGATCGTTTCCAGAGATACGTTTTTGTTTTGTTTTTTGTATGCTTGAAGCTCTCAACCACTACGGCTGCCCACACGATTTTGTTGCGCAACGCACGCTAAACACACAAAGTTAAAAGACACGTACTGCACTGACCAAATTGCCCATCTTCCGCGGAGACGCCAGAGCTCATCTTAAGGCAGACTAACTTCCCTTTGTCTATAAACCTTTACACGACAAATTGGATCTAGGGCTACAATACGTTCAGAGCACATCAGCCAAGTTGGTCGATGGGTTCTTTGTTTTCCCATTGTCAGGGAAGGTTTTTCCGATTTCTCAACACTGTAAGTGCGTCGAATCCATATTGGCAGCACGTACGCTAAGTACGTTTCGCCGAGTCCGCAGTTTTCTTTGACAATTCTAGTGTTACTTTATCACTGCGGGGGCATACAAATAATAAAAAAACTTTCCCAAATGGACTGTGCGCTGTCATCCAAGAGAAGATAAACAGATTTCAATCATGTGTAGTGTCCAATATGCTATATTACGTAAGCTGTAAAAAACAAAAATGTTTAACTTTAAGTTAGCCTGTCGGATGGAGCCAGCTCAAAGTCAGCTGCGCACATCTGACTTTTGTGCCCCGAACAAACTTCAACTATGTCGTAAGAAGTCGACAGCAACATCGCGGAAGTTGTCGCGAGAAGAAGAGAAACTCGCGAAAATGGGCGAGCTAAATTTATACGGCCTTTGTACTAAAGGAAAAAAAATGTAAACGATAATACTCAACATATACGCTGACGAACTCGCTGTTTCTCATCTCAAGCCTCAAAGAAGGCAATACTCTCTCGTGCAGAAGTGAAAGACGCCTTGCGAAGCGTGCGTGGTGTCAGGACGAGGCTTCCCTTGAAACCCCTTTCACATACGGCGAAGCCAACAAAGATGATGGACCCCGTCCCAAATCTTTCCTTTTTTCTTTTTCTGGAGGTTGTCGTCGCCTTTGATACCGGCCAAGTTTCCGTCATAACTGAAAACTGTTCCGCTCCAACAGTTTATTCGGGATTACGCTTCCATCTTTAGGCGAAGTGCGGCTATCTGACCGTGAAGCACGGGAGCAAACTGCGCGAGGACCCGCACTTCCTCCGCCGCGCGTCGGTGGTGCCGCGCGTCGCGAGCGCCGCCACTCAGCGCGCCCAGGGTTCGCGCCGAGCTCGGAGAGCGACCACTTCTCCGCTGTCGGCTCGATGGAAGGCAGCAACAGCACGCGAGGTCCGTTTGGCGAGGAACAGCGCTACGTGTACGCCTTCGCGGTACCCGCTCTCCTGGTCGGGTGCTCGCTGGCCTTCGTCTTCAACGCCACCATCCTCTTGTCCCTGCGCTGGCTCAGAAGACCCATGTATCCGACGCTCTGCTTCAGTCTGTCGCTGACCTTCGCTGACGCTCTGTCCGCGGTTCTCCTCGGAACCGGCCTGCTACTCAACAGTTACCTCCCGATCTACGGAGTGTCTCTTGGTCCCAAGGAACGCTGCATCGTACTCGTCCTCGAAGTCTTCAGGCTGTCCGGCCTGCTGGCGTCCGCGTTCCACTTGCTGGCGATGGCCGTCAACCATTACGTTGGAATTTTGCGTCCTCTTCATTACGCCGCTATGGTCACGCGACGGTGCTCCGAGCTGGCCATACTTGTCTTGTGGATTGTTCCGGTGCTCGTCTTTTTTGCGTACTTCGCGGCCGTGCCAGGCGAGGGCTTCCAGTCGCCCAACTGCGCGGACGTGGGCTTCATTCGAAGAAGGGCGTTCAGCCTGACACTGTCAGCGTTGTTCGCTTTGCCTCTGATATTCATCACCATCATCTACTCGCATATCTTCGTGGTGATTCAGCGGCATCGTGCTGGCCTGGTCAGTTTTCCTTCAGCTCGACAGCTGCGCCGCAACGTGAAGGCAGCTTACACGACACTCTGGATTCTCGGCACATACCTGCTCGGCTGGATGCCTGCCGTGGTCTTCATCGTTCTCACGTGCACCGAGTGCGCCTACCCCATCTTCTCGCTTCCGATGAAAACTCGGATGACGTTGGGAATCCTCACCAACGCTCTCATCATCTGCAAGAGTCTGGCGAATCCTTTCATCTACGCCGCTAGGATTGTGGAAGTGAAGGAGGCGCTGCACAGGATGGCTCATTGTCGCTCGGGCAATATAAAGAAGGACAACCGGCGCAGGTCGTTACTGGTGACCAGGACGGACACGCTGACGTCGAGTTTGCGGATGTTGCAACTTCGAAAGGAGTCCTGGGTCGTGACCAAGACGAAACCCGAAGTGTGTCGGTGTTCTAGGGCTTGAAGGTGATCGACGTTCACGGAGTGGTACTTTTGCTCAAGGTTCACACTCAGATTAATTTAAATCATACGTGATCTCTTCGACAAGGCTGCGTGTGAGCTTCAAATTATTCTCAACCTCCTGCCTTTCAAGGAGTTTTCTTGATGATCCGGTGAACCTGGAGAAGCCCGATCAAGTGTTTGTAACTTCTCCGAGTTCTTATGGTTGTTGTTTGTCAACTTGTGGTAAAGGCGCGTGAACGGAAACATGACCGTTTGTATTATGTTCTTGACAAGGGGAAATAGCTTCTTTGTGCAGGTCATAGTCATAGTTACGGTCCTGATATATTGACTCAGGAGAGCTGCGGCAACACAGAAAGGCAAGCCGCCATTAAAGTCGCCCAGGAAGGGTTCGCCACTGTAACATCAGAGCTTGTTACTGTGCCCTTCATTTGATTTTTGAAACCGAAGCGAATATTTTATATTTTGTATTTTAATTTATTTTAACTGTCACACGTGTAGTACCGCTTTTACTTACGAGGAAAACAAAACAGCTCAGGGAATCAGCTCGCGGTCTTGAACTTTTAGCGTTCCACTTGATGCTTTGGTTCGCAAGATCTTTAACTGTTTTTGAAATGTTCCTCTAACAGGGGTGTGGAACATGTACCAATATGAGAAGTTCGGTACATCATAAACCCTCCTGTGTAAGTACCAAATACAAGAATGGTTATGATATATTCTCTTTGACGACGACGTGTGAACCTTTTCTAAAACGGGATATGTCGTAAATAGATTTTCAGAAGCAGTATGGTTTTGAAAAGATTATTCACAATTACTATAACTTTTTTTGCAGTTATGAGTATGTATATTGTTTTTGTAGTTAAGAGTAGGTGTTAGTACAAATTGTGAAATATGTGGAAACGAATAAGCATTAATCGGTCAGTCACTTGATTTGTAGATACCCGCGAAAAAATGACCGCATCTCCACGTGGTGAATGATGTTGATTGGGGCGAAGCTCTGGTGGTGTTGATGATACTGATTTTGTTCGTTTTGATCCATGTTAGAAAGAGAATGTGCGGTATGGAACGTGGTTATATACGCATTTGAGCATTTTACCGCAGCGCCCTCTCGTCTATAAACGTTGAGCCAATGCATGCAAAGTTTAACGCGATTATATACGCATTTGACCACAGTACCCTCTCCTGTATAGACGTTGAGCGGCTACATGCAACGTTTCATCCATGACATCCCCAGCTCTTGAGTTACTACCACATCTCAGAGCCCCCTACTCGTCACGCAGTAGTGGCCGAGTGGTTAAGGCGATGGACTAGAAATCCATTAGGGTCTCCCCGCACAGGTTCGAATCCTGTCGACTGCGCAAACATTTTTTCTTTTTAGGGGCGAAGCTCCTTGGGGTTTAGCCTTGTCCGTCCGTCCGTCGCCGGACGGACGGCGTCCGTGCTCACATAAAAAGAAAAAAATGTTTGCGCAGTCGACAGGATTCGAACCTGTGCGGGGAGACCCTAATGGATTTCTAGTCCATTGCCTTAAACACTCGGCCACGACTGCGGGACGAGTAGGGGGCCCTGAGATGTGGTAGTAACTCAAGAGCTGGGGTTTCTGTCATGGATGAAACGTTGCATGTAGCCGCTCAACGTCTATACAGGAGAGGGCGCTGCGGTCAAATGCGTATATAATCGCGTTAAACTTTGCATGCATTGGCTCAACGCTTATAGACGAGAGGGCGCTGCGGTCAAATGCTCAAATGCGTATATAACCACGTTCCATACCACACATTTTCTTTCTGACATGGACCGTTGACTTAAGCGGTGGAGATGCGTTCCCACGGCTTCTAGCGGATCCAAGCTGATCCGCTCGAAGAACCACTGGCTCTGCATTTCACCGACCATAAAGCAGTAATAATGAAGTCGAAACGCAACCCGGAACTCAGCACTACCTATGAGCAATAAAAAAATCAGCACCGTCAGCACTACCTATGAACAATAAAATCAGTATCATCAGCACCACCAGAGCTTCGGCCCAATCAACATCATTCACCACGTGGAGATGCGGTCATTTTTTAAGAAGACAGATGGGATGGCAACGATATGAGCACGGACGCCGGACGGACGGACGGACGGACAAGGCTAGACCCTAAGGAGCTTCGCCCCTAAAAAAGTAAAATCTACTGTTATCTCACTGCCCCTAAAGAAAGATTTAAAATATTTTGTGCAGATTTTTATTCAGAGGTAACAAAAATACTTATCAAGGAAGGTAATCAGGGTAATTCCATAAAATATTTTTTGGGTAAGCCATACTTAGCCTACGACGGGTAGAGTAAATATTCGAGGGCTATAAATAAGTAAAGAAAACAGATTTAACGATGCGAAAGAAACCGACACAAATATCGCGAACTTTGTTTATCAGCAGACTTTTAAATAAATTTTTATACCCATTTCAAATGACCCTTATTTATACGCCGTTCAGAGGAGCGGCAAAATAATACGTTCTGATTCGCCGATTCTTTAACTTCCATCGCTACAAACGTCTTCGAAACGCCCTCGTGGTAGGGACGTAGATAACGAGCTTCAATTTTAGCTCACCAGCATTCTTCGTTAGTCTCCCATCAAGATTGTCCATTGACGTCTCGCACCATCCTACGGTTCCCTTTAACGATACCGTTTTGCAATTGCACTACGGAATAAAATGAATTATAGTCCGAATAAGTTTTCCCCTCGCGCTTCATTGAGTTGACGTTCATGTAATAAAGGAAACTGAGATCACCTGCCATGGTCCGGGCGTAGCCTATTATGTTTCTGGTTCTTGATTGTTTCTTTGCGTTGTTAGCGCAAGAGCTAAGATTTTCGGGACACGTTCCGATTTTGAAAAGTGTCCCGATAACAGTGTCAGGTACCAGTACATATCCATCGAGCAATTTTCATTTTGTTTTCGTCAACTTTGTTGTCCCAAATTGTCCCGATTCTGCGTTGATAGTCCCGAAATAATAAATAATTCCCGATTGTCCCGATTTTTTATGAAGTGTCTTGTTACTTCACTGAAACGCCTGTATACAATGTGCAATTCGCCCTGATAATATTGTTTGCATCGTCAAGATTCAGCGTGACATTGATTCGTCAACGGCTCCACTACAAACCTATCCTTACCTTCTGGGCAATGGTCACCCGACAACTGCTGCCACGAAGCTGCTGCATGAAACTGTGACCAGCGAAGCTCTTGCCAGTGAGCTGTACAGTATCGAGAAGTACGGATTTATTCCGAACGCGATTGCAAGGCTGGAATCTTCGGGCTCCATGTAGAGACGCAGTTTGGAATTTTGGATTCTGTGGCAGAGTATAGTTGGACGGTTCAGCGAAAGCCAAGCTTTGTATGTCGCTTGGATGCCAAACGAACGCTCAGTTTTTTTCGCTCGTCTCTATGGAAGTAAAATAATCGTTCTCCCACTTTCATTTTTTTTTCAGGGAGAAAAGGCATAGGTAATGCAAACAAACACTTGAGGTGTTCCTGACCGTTTCCTTTAACGCACGAGAATATGGAACGTGCGTTTTGGTATAATAATAATAATTATAATAAAAAGAATGCAGATTTTAACGCTAATAAACACTGGGAGCGTACTCACGGACGCGTACACTGTCCCGGAAAGTGTCCCCATGGTTTTGGCGTTTGTCTATCCCTATTTTGTCCCGATTTCATGCGCTAATTTTGTCCCGGAAATCCCAGCTCTCTACTTATCACATAATGCCGCAATCAATGGCTAACGGGCGATGATGAAATGTTCGGGATTTGCCACGCGCTGCATTTCTGAAGTTCTCCGTGGCTCCAGTACAACTTAAAATAAACAAACACAAAATATGCAATCTAAAAAAAAATTAAAAAAGGGCTGCGAGTTTTTTTTCTTCTTTTTTTCTGCAGAACACGGCGAGTGCCAGTCAGGACTAACAATAAAAAGGATGCCAGTGAATGAAGAAGGTCTAAATATGCAATTAGATCCCCAAAAAAAAAAGCGACGTGCACAGGAAAAAATGACAACTGGAACGTAACACACATTGTCTCTGCGTGTGTTGCAGTTTTCTTAGTCTAATCGTATTCTAACCTTCATAATCCCTTAGGATCCTTTTCTTGCTCGCCGTGATTGTCAGTCTCTGTCTTCCGTTAAAAAGCAAACCCGCAGACTTTGTTCTTTCTTCTTCTAATCTTATTGTGTAAATGAACATTCGATCATGTACGTTACTCAAGGTAAAAAAGAAAAGACATTTGAAAGGCGTTCTTGAATAAGTTAGTGTTATTTATTCTCGTGATTTTCAGATGCCCAGTTGCACCTCGGAGTGAAGTGAGTTTAAAGTGAACGAGAAATATAATACGCCCGTACAATTCGGAAGCTTTGATTTATACGATGCTTCTGCTCGGATGAGAATTATTTTTTGACACCTCCCCTCCCCGACCTTAACATTGTCTTGCTTTTCAATCATCTATAACCTAGCAGGAGTTCCTGATTGTACGATAGAAGAACGACTGCCCGGCTACCTTTGACTCCATTTTTTGTTTGTCAACTGCGCGGACGGGAGGTGGGTTTCTTTGGTGGCGACATTAGACGTCATCGAGTGATCAATCACCGGACCTCTGCGCAGCTTGAACCAGCGAGTGCTCGCCGAAATCGACCGCGATCGAGCGACCGATCAAAGTTCAACCTAGTGAAACCGGATCTTATCAGAGTACGGAAACTTTGAACTACATTTTAGAACCGTGTTGCGTTCGACGCCGTCGATGGCTAGAAGATGGCGGCAATGTGCAAACGAACTGAATCTAAGCAAATTAAAAAGTATTAAAAAAATGCCCCTGTACTTTTTTCTTTTTTGCAAAGCATTTGGGAAAGTTGTTAATCACTGCAATCTCTGGAGGCTGATTGATGCGGGTCAAAATATGTTTGGACTCAAGAAAACAGTCCGCGCTGCGGCACTGAACATGACGTAATCACGTTAAAGGTTATGCCCGGTGCCGCAGCGCAGACGTCCTTCTTTTTTCTTTTTAAGGTTTAGACTTATTTTGAGTACTTGCTCTATCAGGTGCTTTACAGCAAAGTAGACGCACCGAATTTTTTTGTAGAGCAAGAGCTGGTGCGCGGAGCTCAATTGCTTGCCAGCTGCAGGCAAACAGGTCGGCAACCAACACCACCTATTATCTTGCTATAAACACTTTAAACACGATTTTTGCTTTTTTTTTTTTGCCTAGATTTCCGACATAAGGTAACCGGAAAACTCCACTGGCATGCTTCTTCGGTTCTCTGGGGTGTTTAGGGACTCTATTGCACCCGAGAGCTTAAGAAAAAGTGGGCGTGGCCTAGAACGCTTTTTTGCTTTACGATTGGTTCCGCGGTGTTCCCACGAGCTGATGTCGCTCTCTCATTGGCTGGTTCGAAATTTGCAGTGAAACGGACCTCATCGAACGTAGGAACACGCAGGAAAAATATTTTTTCCGCAAATTCGAATTATTTTGAAAGTTATTAGCTAATTAAAATAACAAAAAAAAGCAAAACATTTTTTTGCTCCGTGACACAGTCGGAAAAAATGCAATGATTGGAGGGCGAAGCGGCCGGCCAATTGGCTGCGGGTTAGGCTCATGGCATGCCACACCGAGGACTTGCCCGCATGGTCGGCCTCGTCGCCAAAGCCCCTTGCATCGTCGTTAAGTTTAGGCTCCGAATGCGATCGGTGTTACCAATGGACCTGGGCTGTTCATAGCTCGGCGTCGACAAACCCAAACGCACGCCGGCGTAGAACGATGTTCGACGTTCACTTCGCCGCGCCTCGTCATAGAATCCATCGGGGTGAGATCAAACAGCGACTCGGAGTGGAAAGTTGTACCGTGGTAGATATAAAAAAAGACAAAAAAAAAGAGACGTGGATAACAAGTGCAAAGAAGCATTTACTTTCTACTAAATGCCACACCAAAAATCTGCGACAAAAAAAAAAGCATTGCCGCGTTTGTTAAAGCATTCGCCGGCCAGCTTCGACGAGTTTGATGCACACGTGTTTCACAGCAGCTTTCCACGTTCACTTATAGCATAACATCGAATGGAGTGGATGATCCCTAAATTGCGTCGTTTACGCATTCGAAACTGTAGCGCACTGCGATTAAACATTCCGTGCTTCGACTTTGTCTCAATCCCACAACGCTTCTAATATTTGACACTCGTCGTTACGTGCGGGAACGTCTGCCGGGGAGATACGACTAGCGCATGATCATACATAGCTCAAACACGAGGTAGTCCTGAATTCTAATTACTCTATACCTTAGGCTCGTCACCGAGCTTTAAGCTTTGGCTGGCACCTCGTGAAAGCGCTTCCGACTTGTTAGGCCTACGAAACTTCTCGGGGTATCGCGTGGAGCCAGTAGAGCCGTCCACGTACAGACTCGCCGAATCGAGCGCACGGACAATGTGCACACCAACACACAAACACGGAGACACCAAGCTGAACGTCGAGAACAGCACACGACCCGCGGCAGATCCAAATTGCAGTAATAAGCTCCGCGCACACTGTCCGATTAGCCCGACACGCCGATTCCCGATGGGGCAATAGGGGCGCCCGCTCAGGCTCGCGCTCAATCATCTCAAGGTGCTAGCACCGCTAGTGCGCATGCGCGCCAGCCGGTTTGGCTAATCCCACCACTGCGAGGCGGGCTTTTTTTTCTTTTTTCATTCACTTTTTTATGGTGCGGAGCTGGTGGTGTCTCTAGCCGCGATAAATGAGCAAGAAATTCCCAGCCAAACGGTTCCTATTTAGCCATTGGCCGCAACGCGTCATAGTTCCAGGGAACGCCACCCCACAGAAAAGCCCTCTTCCCTGGCGCTGCGGCCCGCACGCCAGTAAAAGGGAGAGGTTGGAGAGCGCTCCGCCGCCGCTCTCGTGTCAGTCGTTGCCGGAGGGGGAGAAGATGGGCCAACACAATGATGAGCGCCGCAGAACACGTGAGCTTGACACCCTTCCGCCTGGAACTGCGGTCAAAATTTTAACGGGAGCAGCGTCTTACGACCAGATTCAAGGGCCAGCGCCTCAACTCCGTTCCTACGTGATGCAGACGACGACCGGCACTACACGGCGAACAACAGAGGACACCTGCAACCGGCTGTGGCACTACACCGTCACCAGGACTGGACGCGTGAGCCATCCACCTGACTGCTTTGGGGAAGTGCGAGTGTCGTTCTTCCAAAGTGGGGAAGTGTCGGGAGATCATCATCATCGCCACCGCCACCGGATGAACCTGGACCCTGCCCGCCGCTTCCGCGCGCGGTCCATCACTCCACCACGTCGCGACCAGACACGGCACGACTCACACTTGTATCGATATGCTAGAATAAACCTACGCAGTTCAATCAATTTTATCTCGACCACGTCACTCGCGCAAGGAAACGCTTTCTTGAAAGACCAACGGTAGTTTACGGAGCTATACGCGTTATTTGACCTGCATAAGAAAAAAAAAACAATTAAGGCTTTTGATGATTGCCAATCCCAAAATGCTTACCGGTGATGCCACTGGTCGCGCATTTTCAAAACACAGTATCGCCACCGGACGTTGAGCTGTTTTTCACCCGATCGAATCGAAATACGATGTGCTAATATTTCGTGGCTACTACTGTTCCCTGAGTAGTCCGAACCACTAATGCGGTAATAACATAAATAAGCCAAAAGCTCAAATGACACTAGAGGGCCTCTTTTAGCTGTCTGTGTCTCAAGCTCAACCATGCTTGGAGCTGGTCGACTAATTTAACCCCTTTTACCCGTGGGCTTAGCATAATTCACAAGATCAATCCTTCACTGAGGTACCCAGGTACGCACACCACTGCACCGTGAATAAAGTAATTATGGGACGCTTTATAAATTACAACATAACCCCCTACTCGGAGAAATTCGCCCGGCCATGGGCCATGCGACCGCGCATAGCCCACGGCCGGGCGTGTCAGCTGGACCGGTTTCGTTACCATATCAACATAAGCAACAAAAGAAGAAAAAGAAAGGTACGCAAGCACTTACCCAGAATTAAACCAATAAACGCTTATCCCCCACCAGGAATCGAGCTGCAGAACGTCTCGGTTCGATGCCAAATGCCGTTCCTTTGTGGCAGCTGGACGACTTTTTCAGGCACCCGTGTACCCTCGTCTGCTACCACATTACCGCATACCGAGACTCTCTGCAGTGCACAGCGACGTTGAAGAGGAAGGTAAGGAAATGAATAAACGGTATTTTCGAATTAAGGGACTCTTTAATGTCTTCTAAGTAAATATAGACCACCCCTGTCTTAATTAATATGCATTCCATGCGTTTTAGGACTTTGGAGATCGATGTCGCCGCCCATCTATTTCCTTACCGCTCCGACACGCTCACGTGACAATGCGGGTCAAGTGCTCTGCGGGGGAGCCCCCATAATTATTTGAGAGAACACGTTCCGGCCTGGAGGAAAGGGCAAAGGCAAATTGCGTGGGGGGGGGGGGGGAGAGTTTACGTGACAAACCAACGAAGGATACCTGGCACGCCCCAGCAAAGGTCCGAGGATGGATTTCGACCACCTGGGGATATTTTGACGTATAACCGAAATCTCGGCTACACGGCACGTTCTCCGCAATGACGGCTCGTTTATACTCTAAATTCAAGCACAGAAGTGTTTCGGAGTCACCTACTCACGAATGTTGTTAATGTCAGTAAGCTTATTCCAAACTTGCTCTATAACGCATTAAAAAGGGTACTAAACTTTCCCCGAAATATTAGTTCCGAAAGTTAAATAAGACAAAAAAATAAAAAAAACATTGCAATAATTACGTTTTTAGTTTTATTTTATGTCTCGCGACATACTTAATTTTTGGGTCGACGTGTCGAAGAACACAATCACTTTTCGGAACTGCTCCTCACTTAAAATGAGGCTCACGACGTACTCTTGTTCCCCTTCTCCAGGGATTATTTTCGTCATTCTTCTCCAGCTCGCTTGCGCCTTTGCATTTAATTGCACTATAATAATAAATATGACGCCGAAAATTTAGTTTCTGTGTGCCATTTATTTTTGTGACATGTTTGCGATCCGGAGACATAAAAAAGATATTTTTGGGAGGTCAGTGCTTCTACAAGCTATTCCGAAATATGCTTCTATTTCGGGTCGACGTGCTGAAATAGAAGCATATGTTTCAGTACTGCTCGTAACTCAAACTCTGTTTCGCGACGTAATTATAGCGCGTTCTTTTTTTTTCCGAGGACGGGGAGAGGAGGAGGAGGAGGAAGCAGGAAGGCTCTTCGTTTTGTGATACATCTGTCGTATCTAGTCACTTTACAATTGTTTTTCTTTTCTGGAGTTTAGCGTTTTTGTAAGGCTGCACTCACGCTCCTCATACATCTTACAAAAGGAACCGTGTTCGCTGCAGGGACGGAATAGACCAAATGCGAAATTGTTCGAACGTCTGGCAACACTCTGTGTGCTGCGATCTCTGTTGCGCCGAGATTCCTCCGCTGTTTGTCAATTTAACCGCGTTGACGGCAACAATCGAGGCCTACCACTCGCCGTCATCGATCTTCACCCACAGCTGCGAGCTAAGGGTTAGTATTGTTTTGCGCTCTTCTTGAGCATCGTAGGTGCTCGTCGCCCTACCGGTCGGTGGTTTCTCGCCGCAACAACTTATGATGGACGAACACTTTAGCTCGAAATTCGGCTTTGAGTGCCGGCAAAAGCACGGGCGCGGGTAGCCTGGTTTTCGAAAGCGCTCTCTCTGCGCGAGTGCTTCTGCGAGCGAAGGATTCTTCAGAACTAAGATAAAACAACGCACAAAACGTCGGAGGAAAGAAAAGTAGTAGAACGAAAGAACGCTGACTCCCAACTAATTTATGTAGAAAGAGGAGACAAGGAGGTAAAAGAAGTCACGAAAATAGAGCCCCACGTGAAGTGAAGAAAAGATAAAAGAAAATGAAAGGGAAGAAAATATGTACATACATGATAGAAAAAGAAGAAAAGGAGAAAAGAAAATAGTGAAAAGGAGAAAGAAAAGGGAAAATTAAATAAAAGGAAAAATTAGAAAACGGCACTTTCACTCCTGGCCGACCAAAGTTACTGCGAATAGGTGTTGGCCCCAAAAGACACCTCCTTAGCACTCAGCGACAGGGACGGATGACTGACGCATTGCTGTCCTATTTTCTGAATTTGAAAGGCCTCATAGATCTCTTGACTAGTCCGGTCTTGAAATCTCCCAAGGACAGTTGTTTCACCAAAAGTCGGTGTGCACTGGCAGGAGCGACAGTGTATAATCAGTTGCTCTCCTACCATGGCTTGAAGTGAATAGGGAGTATTCACTGGCGGCCATATCTGTGTGCGCTAATGCTGAGCACGTGCAGATGGCTAGCTTCCACAGTTATTTTGCAACGTGCACCCGCACCATCAAGATTGCCGGTCTTGGCAACCTATTAATGTGAGCTCGTTCTGAGCATGCGCTCTAAACAGTGACCTTAAATATGGCGGCCAGTGAATATGCCCTATAAAAATGTTCTCTAAGCCGGTCGTTACGGCATCGTTCAGTCTGGCCTATGTAGCATCTACCACACGTCAGAGGGATCTTGTAGACTACACCGTCCTTGCATTCACGTAACGAACTTGTTCTCGAGCTTTTGGCATGCGGCTCGTGAACGATTGTCAAGGACGTAGCCCACATTTGCGCAGATATTGGCTAACCTTTGGGGGGCCGAAAACACCACGGGGACATCAAACCTGTCGGCGATTTGCTTTCAATTGTGAGACAATTTATGCAGGTACGGGACTAAAGCCGGGCGCTTTTTTTGTTATATTTTTCCGGCCACTACTATCCCCTTTAGCCTTCTTCAGCAATGACCCCATGACCTCTATTAGAACTGCATGAGGGTAACCGGATGCCTTAAGGCGTTCAAGTTGAGAGGAACAACTGGCCTTCAATTTATGAAAATACGATTTTTCGAAGGTCGAGCCTAGAATGGGCGTGGTTATGCCCCTTTTCACAATCTTAGAGTGGGAGAATGTGAAGGGCAGAACGGCTTTTTTTGCACCGGGGAGAGTAGAACCAGCATAGGTGATTCGCTTGGGCCGATAGCGATATATCTAAAAATTGCATAATCCCATTCTTGGGTTTTTCGAACGCAGACCTTAGTCCCGAACCGCACTTAATGAAGGTTTCGACTACCTGATGCACAACATGACCTTCCACCCCTTTCTCGTACACAATCAAAAAGTCATGAACATATCGAAACACTTTTCGTACAGGAAGGGAACGGAGGGAATCATGGATACTTTGATCAAACCTGGAAAGAAAGATGTCGCTGAGAACAGGGGCGACGCACGACTCAATACATACACCGGACTTTTGGAGGTAGAGGTTGTCCTTCCATTCGATGTAGTAGACTTCAGGTAGAAAATTAAAAACTCTAGGAAGCCCTCGATGGAGATGCCAGTAGCATTTCTAAACTCGAGCTCGCCGTTACTTTCAATACACGGTTAAACCGCGGCAAGCAGAAGTGGACGGGGGATGGAATAAAAGAGATCTTGAACATCCACACTAAAAATCCCATGATGGCCATATTTCTCAAACCGCAGTGACTCCACCACTGCCTCAGAATTGCAGACGAGAAATGGATCCGAGAGGCTTAAACTGGAGAGGTGCTTTCGGAGGTAGGCAGCCACTTGGCGCTGCCCAGTACCTCGCTCCGTGACAACAGCCCAGAATGTGTCTTGGCAGAGAAGAATACCAGGAGGTGCAACCCCTCCGATTTCTTGATGTTGGCGGCCGGTTGGGTCAACGACATCGTAGAACAGAGGTCCACTGCCCTACGTTTGGCCTCTTTGAGGGAAACAGGCTCTGGGCGAAAGTTCTTGTTCACGGCCGCATTAGCTCTATCTGTGAACATTCCCTCTGGAATGAGTTAAGTGCGGTTCGGGACTAAGGTTTACGTTCGTGAAACCCAAGGATGGGACCCTGCAATTTTTATATCTATCGTTATTTGCCCAAGCCAATCACCTATGCTGGTCCTACTCTCCCCGGTCAAAAAAGCCATTCTGCCCTACACATCCTCCCACTCTAAGATTGTGAAAAAGGGCATAGCCGTGTCCATTCTAGGCTCGGGCTTGGAAAATTCGTGTTTTCATACCGCGATGGCCAGTTGATCCTCTCATCTTGAACGCCTTAAGGCATCCGGGTACTCTCACGCAGTTCTAATAGAGGTCATGGGGCATTGTTGAAGAAGTTTAAAGGGGATAGTAGCAGCAGGAAAAATATACAAAAAGTCGCCCTGATGTAGTACCGTACCTGCGTAAATTGTCTCACAATTAAAAGAAAATAGCCCACAGGTATGATGTCCTCGTGGCGTTTTCGGCCCCCAAAGGTTAGCCAAGATCTGAGCAAATGTGGGCTACATCCTTGACAATCGTTCACGAGCCGCATGCCAAAGAAGCACAACAACAAGTTTGTTACCTGCGCGGACGGTGTAGTCTGCAAGATCCCTCTGACGTGTGGTAGATGCTACACAGGCCAGACTGTTACGATGCCTTAACGACCGGCTTAGAGAACATTTCTGTTCACTTCAAGCCACAGTAGGAGAACACCTGCCTATACACTGTCGCTCCTGGCAGTGCACACCGACTTTTGGTGAAACAACTGTCCTTGGGAGATTTCAAGACCGGACTAGTCGAGAGATCTACGAGGCCTTTCAAATTCAGAAAATAGGACAGCAACGCGTCAGACATCCCTCCCTGTCGCTGAGTGATAACGAGGTGTCTTTTTTGGCCAACGCCTATTCGCACTAACTTTGGTCGGCCTGGAGTGAAAGTTCGGTTTTCTAATTTTTCCCTTTTTCTTTCTCCTTTTCATTATTTTCTTTTCTCCTTTTCTTCTTTTTCTACCACGTATGTACACATTTTCTCCCATTTCTTTTATCTTTGCTTCACTTCACGTGGGGCTCTAGTTTCGTGGCTGCTTTTACCTCCTTTTCTCAGCTTTCTAAATGAATTAGTTGGGAGTCAGCGCTCTTTCGTTCTACTACTTTTCTCCTCCTCCGACGTTTTGTGCGCTGTTTTATCTTATTGATGGACCAACTAGCTCAAATTACCACTTTACTACAGGTTCTTCAGAACTATGTTTTCGCACCCTGGCCTTTGCCAGCGCCGAAGCCCACTAGTGAGGTGGAGCATGTTCTTAGGCGCCTAACTAGATGGCGCTGTGCATTTCGAATATGGTCATATAAACCTTGACGACTAGGCAAGGCTAGAAACAAAGCAACGTGGAGTAGGTAGATTGGCTCTGGGAGTACCCTGCAATATGAAAGACCCATTCGCCTAATCAGTTTATGCGTTGGTATTAAGCCCACATATGCCAGATACATATATGTTTGAGGGAGGGGAAATACCAAAGGTTAATTTATTTTTTCGTACTAAGAAATGTTATTTTTGTCAAAGCGAATTCGGAAGATCCACCTTAATATGCATTCTCTTATGGGTCTTTCACATTGCAAGGGGGTGTACATGGTAAAAAACCGAACCAAAGTGTACAGGGCGTTAATTATGGGAGGGCCCTCATTCAAGGGCAGGGAAGCTAGCAGTATGATGGAATTTGAGGATAGGCTAAGAGAATCTGATGCAGAACAAGAGGCAAAGAGGCACGAGGAGTTCTTAGCTATTTACACATGAGAAGCGTCGATACAAAATGGAAAAAGCTGACTAGAACACTTAGATCTAAATATATAGGCAATAGCAGGGGGCGGATGAGAAAATAAAGGTTTAGAAGAGAGTTAAAAAATGAAAGACGTTTACAATCCCATGTAACACCGAATTAGAGCGCAGCTCTTGAGGAGGAGGAGGGGAAGGTACGGACAGGAGGGTATGCCCTCCTCCTCTCCTGCTCGCCTCCCATTTAGGGCATGCCGTCGCCGTCAGCGTCGCCGTCACCGTCAGTGTCGCCGTCGCCGTCGGCGTCGGCGTAACCGCGATGAAAATTTTCCGCTAAATTTAGCGAGGAAATTTTTCCGCTAAATTCAGCGGGGAATTTTTCCGCTAAATTAAGCGAAACATTTTTTTCGCGGTGACGCCAACGCCGACGGCGACAGCGACGGCGACGCCGCTCGAGCCGGAAGCGGGCGCCTAAGAGCTGCGCTCTAAAAAAACCGAGAGGCAAATATGGGAAGCAGGCATGCAGACTCAATCTGCCTTGAATATTTACAGATCGTTTAAGAAAGGCATTACAAAGGAGCCCAACTCTAGGATTAGCTCCTATCTGTTCGAGGCGAGGACGGGAGAGTTGCAGACTAAGACATAACTAGATATCAGAAAGTAGATAGGCTGTGGGGACGGTGGAGCTTGTGGAGAGAAGGAAGAGACGGCTGAGCACTTGATACTTTACTGTAAGGGGGTTCACCCTGTAGTAGCTGAAGAGGCGACTGTTTTAACAAATTCACTGGGATTTAGCGATAGTAAGGGAAAAGTAGACACGGGGAAGGTGAAGATAACCAATAAGAGATTATCTGACTGGTGGCAAATAGGTCGAGGGAAGGATGAATATTTCCTTATTCCCTTCCTGGCAACCCGCAGGGCGGAAGGTGTGGGCACCTGGTTGCATAGAGGCGCCTCCGTCGTACGGATAGTGTATAGTTTTTAAGAATAAATCTCTAGAAATATACCTATACGTTAAATAAATGTTAGAAAAGTGCAAACACGCCACAATCATGTTTTCGTCATGCATTTGTATGCTTAGATCATGTATGCAGAAGGTATGACCAATGTAACCATCATACAAGGAAGAAGATCGTTTGTGCAGACTGTCTTTTGTATGTAGTATTAGCTGTGTGACAGTGGCTTAAGGGACGTCCAGACATAGCACGACTCCCTCCAACTTTTAGGAAACACGATGTCGCGCAACGCCACCCACACATTAAGGCCTCTCCGCTCTTCCTATGACGTCACGCTATGGGCCCGGCCGCCTGACATCTCATCTTTCAGTCGTTCTGCAATGGCGGCGGAAACCGTTTTGCGTTTGGTCGAATTCGTTTTTCAGTTTGAAGTGATTTCTTACCGAACCAGGGATGACCCGTACGTGTGCTGTGATGTGCACTGCGTTGTGGAAGAAACGTGCACGAAACGTGGGTCCCTGGATACCTGTACAGTAAGGAATTTAAGATCAGGATTAGTAGGAAACGGTTTAGATTAGGTCTCGTTTTGTTGGACTTGAAGTCGGTAATTTTTTGTTTTCACAACTACGGTACTGTTTAGTTCTATGTAACTTTTTGTTTGACGTTATTTCTACGTGCCTTTTATAAATGGTTTAAGTTTAAGAACTGGTTTAAGTCTAGTGTTAGAATCCTGCTGAGCACGATAGCTCACTAAGGGAAAGACGACGACGAGCTCCCGCGAAACGGGCAACGACCTGGACGTTCCAAGCTTTGCGTACATATTATATACACTACCTATGGCGATTGGGTATTCGGCGAATTCAACGAAGTATCTGACGAAAGACGAAGAGCGGGGGAAAACAGGCTAGAACTCGCCCGGCGGCCCGGCTCGGCTTCCTCGAGCCGAGTCGAGACGATCGGAGAGGCCAGACACATTGGTTGACGTCATGCGACGTAGAGAGGAGGCATTGGAGAAGCTTTAGTAGGTCTAGGGGGTGTTGTGTCGCGCCCCATAATATCGCAATTCTCTCTTGGAATTTTGGAGCGAAACCTTGCGTGCAATTGACCCCTTAACTGATGACGTCACAACATGGCACTGTGCTCTAAACAAACTGTTGCTAGGGTCGTTGTTATGGACAAATGCATTGTGAGCTCTACGCGAGGTTAGAAGTATTCTAAAAAAGAGGTGAATGATTTTTTTTTGTAAGCATCTTGTCGTCTCAATATCTAATCATGAAGACTTTTTCTATCGCCCCAGCCCGTAACAAAGTTCGACAACCGGTTTTGCCTTACGAGCAGACGGCACGATGGTTTCGCGGGTCGGTACGTTCCTTCCTGATGGAGCGACTGCGTTGAATAGACTACTTCCATAAATCCGTCACCGCGCGCGTTGCATTCTGGGAACCTGTGGGCCAGGAGCGGAGCGCGTATGGATTTCGCTTCCCACTGATTCCCATAATACATAACGTGGCATTACGCCGCGATGAGGCGCTTCGAGTTTTGGAATAAGTCTATTGAGTTGGTGACGAGTGACGAAATTTCTATTCTCGCGGTTAACCTTTATGGAATTTCGGAAACGAAGAGCGCCCGCCTGCACAAGCTTGATCGACGCTCGAGGTGCGCGAGCGCGCGGACGCCTGTATCTAGAGGCTTATGCAATATTTGATAATTGTCAATACACTGTGAAGCCGCATCGCGTAATGGTGATAAGTTACGACGACGCCGTGAAGTGTATTAACGTCCGAGTGCAGGCCACGCAGTACGCTTTTCAAGAAGGTATAAAGGCACAGAAGTTGCCTCAGTGCACATAGTTGTGTGATGAAACGAATTGTCCGTAACAAATGTTAATTTACCTGATGTTTCTACCCAGTTATTTTGCTATTTGGGGTCTTGCTGAAAACAGGAAGAATAAGCAGGATTTTTTTTCTCTGACGGAGTGGTACGAATCAAGCTCCAATATTTCGAGCCTGCAAACGAAATGGGTGTCACGAAGCATTGACGCTAAAGTCGAAATAATTGCTCCCATTACGATGCACGTCAAGTGCAAAATCAAAACGAGAGCCTGACGCTGCTTTGCTATTATAATCTGATTACGACGCCTTGTCGTCATAATCCGATTACGACGCCCTATTAAGGCGTCGTAATCGGATTATAACGCTCCCAAGCACAGCCCAAGCGAGCAATATGGCGGCGCCCCGAGGCCGTACTTAAACGTGTTTGGGCCGTGAAAGTTGCGAATCCTATACTAAACAGATGCTTCTCTCGCCGTATTTTTAGCAGACCTCCACACGTGTGCTAATTTTCGTCAGACAGAATCCCTAATCGCATACAAATACAATTCGCGTTTTATCGACCCGATGAGTTTTCTTAGACCTGCCATGGTCCCAATAAATACAAAAATCACAATCGTATCATCATGCAAACGATTCAACTAGTTACAGACGACACATTTCCGCCATTCTGCTTGCGTTCATCGCCTTCTGCAGGCTCTATGGCTGCAGTGGGCTGCGGAATCTCAAGACGTCTCAAGGACCGGAAGTTGCCGTCAGAAATCTTCCAGAAACAGCCAATTCCAGGCAAACTTCTGTCGTGGTGTGAGATGGTGGGAACCGCGGCCGAAGAAGAGGGCGAAGACGGCGGAGTGTGGCACACAACGCCGAAGCAGGCACGAAGGGCTTGTAGAGTAAGACGTTCGGCCGGAACCAGCAAGAGACACGGCTCACTGCCTCCAGACCCCGATCGCAAACTGTAAGATAAAATCGTTTAATCACGCCTTGCAGTGTGTGACTTCTCCGGGGACAGAGCGGGGCACGGCCTGATCGGGCTCGGTAAAGCAATCGACCCACAAGATAGCGGCTTCCTTTATCTATTATTTTTCGACGTTTAAATTCCGCGTCTGATTTTTGAACAATCGTTCTTTCGGAGCAAAATCCCATCCCATGTATTCGCCCATAGCAACGCACCTAACAACGATTTGTTTGGAGTAGTGGCGTCACACTTACGGGGTCAATTCTTCTGCTACAACAGACATTGCGTTGAGAAGCTGAGGGAGAGGAGGAGACGACATTGGAGACAAAGGGTGCCTTAGTCTCCACTGAACTCGTCAAACACGTCCGAATGCGAAAGCCAACCACCTTAAAGGGGCCAGAAACGCTTTTCCAACTTTTTCCTGTTTAACTTTCCTCCTCAACTCATAAATCGCGCATTGTACTAAACAGTTCAAGAAGACGAAAAGAGGGAGTCCCCTCTTGCTCGGACTCTCGTTTGTCTAATCCGGACACATCCATTGTCCCCCTAGAAGATTAGCCGTCGCTCAAAATTCAGACAAAAGTTGCTTTCCCCAACCCGTTCACCCCGAAGCTGACAGTGCTGTGGAAGCTACGTGCTCCTTGGGCCAGCCACACTTCCACGTAATCACGCTCCTTCACGCATACCCACGTGCAGAGAATGAGGTCAGGTGATAAAAGGGAGGCGGCTGATTGGTCCGGCAAGCGCGTAGCTTCCACCACAATGTCAGCTTAGGAATGAAGGGAATAAGTGAGGTCCGGTTTCGTGTGACGTCAGTTTGGACCCGGTGACGCGCTTTCGGGACCGCGGATGTATCACGGTGAAAAGGCAGAGAGCTTACGAAGGGGAGGAGGTACGAAATAGTCCGCTGTGTTTTCAAATTTTCGCACTGAAAGTCAGGCTTTTGACTTTTTACCTTTTTTCTTTTGGCCCACTGAACGATGTGCTATTAGTAAAATCCCAATCTAAAATGATTCATCCCAACCCAAAATTTGTTTCATGGGCCCTTTAAGCAGGCGTTCCGCGCTCTAACGCGTTTGACGAGTGCAGTGGTATAGCCTCCTATATATGGCAGATCGCCACGAGAAGCGGCCGCCGAAATGGAAAAGGTGGAGTGGCACACAACGGATGAGAGGAGAGCCACGTGACTGGTGCCCCCGCTGCGGCGAGACGCCGAAACACACTCCTCCCGAGCGAACAAGTGCGTTTCGGGTCTTCGCCGCTGCCAAAGCTGTGCGCTCACGTCCAGGTTCCCCAAGAAATGGCTCTTTGATGCTCTGTGCTACCAGATCCTCGCGCTCCAAATCTGCGACCGAGCACTCTATGGCTCCGTCGTCGAACTGCCAGGCTTTGTGAGTATAGAGGGGGCTATGACAGTGGATACAACGACCGCTAGATTTCCACTAATCATCTCAATTAGAGCTGAGCGTTCTGATGTCTCCAGGCGCTCTAGTCTCCTCCTTTCGCTCATTTTCTTGGCGCATAGCTGAATTAATCGATGTTGGAGGCCTTATGTCTGACGGACATTAAGGTTTCATTGGCGACGTCATGTGAAAAAATTCGGACGTTTTGGGGACGAATGTAGAGTACCAGAATATTTAGCTAGCCCTTTTGTAAATCTACGTACAACCCGGCTACGATGCCGTAACTAACTCTCTGTGTTCTCAGTTAGCCGAAATGTTTGAGGATAAGCAGGGGAAAGACACCGGTATATCATCGTTTTCGTATACTTGATTTCTCAGCCCGAACATAAAGAGATCAGCGAGCCAGTTACTACCGGCGCTGACTTGGAAAGTTACACAAAACACGGAGTGTCACGTCTGAAGGAAACGTGACGGATTTCCCACAGACGTGACGATCATGCAAGAGAGTAAACAATGGGGGAGGCGGAGGAACTGGAAACGAAAAGCAGCAATAGCTACAAAAAAGTAGAAGTACCATACGAGCACAATGCCGTAAATTATTTCCACGGTCACAGTGCCAACCATATGTGCCTCGCGGTTCTCATAACGAAAAAATTGGACAAGGCCGTAAACATTACGAGCTCGATATTGAATAACAAAGTTCGCTTGGAACAACGCTAATCACAGAAATGAGCGACTATCTTAATTCCGTGTTATACGTTAAAAAGAAGTATAGTTGATTAACGTAGAAGTTTGGGCTAGTTGGTAAGTAGACATGACAAAAACAAAACAGCGCAAAGACAAGGACGAAGCAGAAGAAACCACAGGACACAGCGCTGACTTTCAACTGAAGATTTATTCGTGTAGGCGTCTGTTATAAATAGCAAACATGCCACCCCCCAAAATCAAGGAAAAACACAAAATGTATATGTCACGTGCCCTGTGGTTTCTTCTACTTCGTCCTTGTCTTTGCGCAGTTTTGTTTTTGTTATGTAAAAAGAAGAGTTGTGAAAGACACAAGTTTTGCTGCGTAACGCCCTGAGCATGTGGCGACTGTAAATTTACTGTTTTAGAACGCAGCTCTTAGGCGCCCGTTTCCGACTTGAGCGGCGTCGAGCGTCGGCGTACCGCGAGGTGACGCCACCCCCCCCCCCCCGAGGTAACGTGACCCCCCTTGAGGAGGAGGGGAGGAGGGAGGAGGAGGAGACGAGGGGAGGAGGTTGAAGGATGAGAGGGGAGGAGGTGAAAGAGAAGGAGGGGGAGGAGGAGTAACAGACAGGATGATGAGGTGAAGAGGAGGAGGAGGGGTATATCCTCCCCTCAGTGCACCCTTCCCTCCTCCTCCTGAAGAGCTGCGCTCGAATTCGGTGTTACAGGGAGTTGTAAACGTCTTTCACTATTTTCTTTTTAATTTCAGGACTACAGTAAACTGTGTTAAATCACAAAGATTACGAATATCAATTAACGCGCAACAGCGCTTTCAATATAGCGTTGCCCCACCTTTCCGGCGTTTTCAGTGGTAGGAGGATATCGTGACGTAGTATGGGTAGATTTCAACATTCCCGCGCCTTCCGCAAGCATTACCCGAGTAACCAAAAAACGCTGCACGCGTTATCTCACAAGCCGCACGCGCCAGACAGTTGAGACCTCTGCGTATGACATCATAGCCAGCTGTTGGTTTGTCAGTTTTAAGGCGAAAGCCTTACTTTTTCCTTTACGCGAACAAGCGGCGGCGTTGTCCCCGATAGATGGTCATAAAAATTGGTAATCAAGCACGCGCCTCAGAAATTAAACCCAAAGAAAAGCACAGCAACGCAGATGCCTCGTCACGGAAGCCGGTGGGTGCGCTCAAGGTCAGAGCGGGTGCGTCAGAAGTAAAACACAAAGAAGGCACGACAACGCAGATGCTTTGTCACGGAAGCCGTCGTGAGGCCGGCGGGCTTCGCCGCGCCTGCGCAGTGGGGGAGCGCGTTGTCACCGCCGGAGCGTTGCGTGTGATAGGAAGACGTGGTGTGCTGCTTGTAGGAATGCTCTGCGTGTACGAGTGCTTTCGCCGTCCTACACGTAAGCAGTCTTAAGTGCATCTGCCGAATTGTTGCTCGCGTTTATTGATACGTTCGGGCCAAATGCTTGTGATATTTAAATTTACAGGACACAAATACGATAGAATTCACCTCTAACTCGTTTTTTTCAAGAACTTCAGCTTCCGTATAAGTCGAAGGCATTTTTTTTTGCTTTCTTCGGCATTTATTGTGTACGGCATCATCTATTAAGAGATGCCGTGTATTTTACATTTACAGGCTTTTAGAACCGGTAGCAAGTAACAAACTTAGTTACCATTTGAGCGAACACCTGCCAACGGCAGTCACTTCAATCAAGTTAGAGAGTGCCTGCGTGGCAACATAGTTTTCGGGCACACCGATTCGTATAGACTTTTTCATATAGCATACGTGATAGCAGCCACTCCGTATTTAATTAATTTTCATATAAGTGTGAGTACGGTGGCAGAGTTTGATGATGGACCGCGTATTCGCCACGGCCTGCCTTCACGCGTCAGCGCACTCCGAGTGAAATCTCTTGTCGCGGGAACGCTGGCCCAGACGGGTCTGACCGGCGCGGTCTCGCGCTCGCCTCACGACGACGCGTTGATCGATGTGATGTCTGCACGGAAACGTGCAAATGCAACAACAGAACCGCCAAGCTTCTGTAGGGTTCTTGCACGAGACCACGATGCAACGCCACAACCGGTTCGTATATCTCACCGGATCTCACCTGAATCCATGTTAAAGGCAGCAACCAGCCAAAAAACTAACTTCCGGTAATGCAATTCTTTGGGGAAAAGTAAGAGCATTTTCTTCTTGAGCTTGATTATAAGAGCAAACATCCCGAATAATTCCTACGTACTAGGTAGCTTGGAACATTTCTCAGTCAGGCAGACGAAGTAATTGGCCAGTTACGACGGTTTTCTTTAAAATTAATTGCATTAAAAACGGTGCTAAACGGTTTTCGTACGTGTATTTACGCGCACTGTCGGACATGGTTAGCGCGAACACGACGTCGGCGCTTTTTAGCATGGGGGATACGTGCCAAGGAAATCTGGAAAACTACGAAACGCGGCAAGAACCACGCAGTAACACTGGATCAGTAACTCCCTGAGCATGTACGAACAAAATAAATTGAAGGCCACGTAATATAGTTCAGATTTCCAACAAGTACTGCTTTATTTTTTCTGCTCTTTGCGAATATGCTTGTTCTTCGTTCAAAACATCACCCGCACGCTCGAAATCTTTGATAACAAGTGCCCGATAGAGGCTGCCCGGCAGAGGAAATATTATTAGAAAGAGACACCTTTCATACCCCACGTACATTTTTCTTTTTACGTTTTGAATGTTTTTAACCGGTAAGACGGGCCAATTTTTATATAGTGACAAGACTGGCATATTAGCAATATATAAGCTGTCATCGGAATGCTGGCGAGCCTTGAACACGCTCTATATTCCTTTCGATCGCTATTTTGCTTAGAACCCTCGCTTGTTTTTACACACCTGCTATGGAACAGAGGTTTGGACCTGAAATATAGCGAAGTTAAACATTGTTCACTGATGAAGAAAAATGCGCTAATTAAAGCCATTACACTTTTACAATGTTAATAAAGGTACAGACTATTCGGTACGACCCAAATAACAAAATTGTTCGGTGTTATTTTTCGGCGAAGAGACAAAATGCACGCGCGTTTTCCCATAGGAATGCACAGGAGCACCGCAAAAGTAGACTGGTTGCTGTCTGCTTCAATTTGCGTCACGCGGAAGTCGCATAGCTAGCGCCAGTTGAACCTCTAGCGTACATTACAAAAACTCTATGGCTCGAGCGCTTGTCAACCTTATTTCATTTTGTTGATGCGCGATTCCGGTGTTTTTATGCAAAGTAGGAAAGAACAACTAACAAGGTACAGACCATTCAGGTGATGTTGTGCGTATTAAGCGTTGCCAGCGATATGGGCTCATCGGGACCGCCAACTGGGACCGCCGATGTCCGCTTCAAAGCCCCGCCGTTCCGAAGCGCGGTCAAATGCATGGGACCTTTCGCTTTATATTATGGTAGTTCTATGATCTCTACAAAGAATATCTGCGTACACCAACTAAGGGTTTGTGGACTGCGCTTCTTGACAGGTGAGGAACCTCTTTGCGACTGACTGGGACAATTAAATATTCTGAAATGTGGTTATACAAAGACGGCTCTTTGACTTTACGGCACTACTGCTGCCGCAATAAGACGCCGGATGCCTCCAACATGGCGCCAGGGCATTGACAGCAGACGACAATGTTGGTTTCGATTTCGTGTCTAACCGGAAGTGACGTCAGGTCATTTCCGGGTAGCTGCCACCGCTACCGCTAAGCGCTGGTAGCGGCGGAAGCTGGTACTATATACGAACGGCTCGCCATCCAGAAATTCATTCCGGTTACTTTTGGGTGTCCTCCCTTGTATAAAGTGGTGTACATATAGAGTGAATCCGCGCCGTTGGTCTTGAGATCATCCTGTTTATGCGAGGCATTTCATAGCCACATGGCAATTCTCTCGTGCATGCACACCAGGCAAATATAAATCATCCCCATAAAATTGTCGAAAGCTGTAAGCTTTAGTTTCAATAAATCGTCCTCACAGTTTAACTACCCCCCCCCCCTCACACACACATACACTATAGCAATGCATGGGGAGAAGTTTAGTCTATCTGCACGTGCAACAACCTCGTTGGCGCTCTACGTGTGCACAGCGCGAGACGATATATTTACACGACCCGTCTTTCGCGCACTGCCCGCCGGACTCCTGTAGACTAAAGTTATGGCAGCCTCACTCACGCATGCGCCAAACGCTTTGTGAGATCGGCCTATACCCGATTCAACAGGTTGAATCAGCACTTTCGCCCGAAATTTCCCCCCGTGCCGATGAAGCTCAAAGCACGCGTAAAATAAAGCGCACAGTTCTCCTCTGCACCGTAGCGTGCATCGTAGTGACATGGTTAAGTCGCGGCCACTCCGCTTAGTACTCCATACAACCGACAGTCTGTAGACACTGTCTGAGAAGTGTTTCTTCCTTGCATGACTGCACTGTCGACATTGGTCATACAAAAACTAATGTTTTTGAACATGTTCAAAGCATACACATGTACGAAACAAACATACTTCGAACATGGTTAAGGCATATTCACAATCACTTCTGTCATCCTGTCTGACCTTGTCTTTTGTATTATGTATACGAGCTGCGCGATTCTGTTCGATGCATAGTTCGATTTTTCACAAATTTCCAGTTCGATAGGTTTTAGTACGAGCTGCCCGGGAACGCGACATGTCCGGAAGGTCTGTCTTTGAAGAACAACCCACGAACCTGTAATTTGGGGAATAGCATGTTCTCAGACGTCCTGATTGCAGTCTTGTGCCTAGTGTAAACACATAGATTACGTACGTGATGATTTCTTTCGAAAGTTTGCCACCCTCATACGAGCTTCCTTCAGAGCGTCCGTTTGAACCACGCTGTAGTTTCTCCGTAATTAGAAGTGGGTACAACGATGCGGGAACCGCCTCTGGGTTTTCCGGGTAAATAAACCGGCGTGGAACTACGAGGATTTCCCTACTTTCGGGAAAACGAAACATTTTATACGTCTTTTGTCCCGCGGGGAAAACGCTAGTCTTAAACCGCCCGCATGGGGACATCATCGGGGTACTATTTAAATTTCTAGAAATAATAAAAATAAACTCAAACTCTGAGGGCTTGTTCACTTCATTATCGGGGATGATCCGCGAAAAGAGGACGAACCAATAAACACAAAAACGAGAAGGACCATTTTAATTGCGCCCATTGCACAAAAGGAAAGATAAGTACTGTACGATACTTCATTATTCGTGTTTTTCTGGTGTCACCCGCCTCCGTTTTGATAGTTTGTGTATTTCTGTTCGGAGTCGCGCGACAGGCGATTAGTCTCTTGTCCTAACATTTTTGGGTTCATTAATTGGTTGAATGGCGTACGTTGAATGACGCGGATTTTTGCGCGCAAAAACGGAGACCTGAAATGAAATGCATTGTTTGGCGTTCATTATTTTATCATTCCTAGCGCGATACGGGCGTGTACTCTATTCGCGTCTCCAGCTCGGCGCTCGCCCTCCCGCGGCGGAAACGGGAAGCGCTCTAGTGAGGGTCCCCCGATTCTCCTGCTCAGCGGGCACGGCCGAACTGCCCGTGATCATGGCTCGCGAGATGTAATTTCCGAATGCAAACAACGCTCTTCACTGTCCCAATGTAGTGCTGCAGCCGGTATGGGATTGTACCTTACTGGAGAGTTTTAGTATTGCGCATAGAAGCAAACGCAAGCGGTGTGCGTTTGTGTTAGAGTTGCGTGCCGCACGTTGTGCTTGCGCCTCATCGCCAAACGCCATTCAAGACCGCAATTTTTAGCTCCGCGCAAGCGCAGTATGGAACACGCCTAGCTAACGCAAACACACAGCGCTTGCGTTCGCTCGTATACGCAATAATAAAACTCACTGCAGTTATCCCGGCTTCCAACGCCAACAAAAAGTGCTGCAGACGTGCAAGCAGGTAGGCTTTTTTTTTTTTCAATATGGAAAGGTTGAGATTGGCAAAACGACGGAGCGTAAAAATAAAAGTAACTAAATGTTATAAAAAAATTACAAACTGAATCTTTTTTCTTTTTTTTTGGCATTTGGTTTGGAATGATATTGGCGGCGACTTTGGACGTTTTGCGATTGTCAAAAGTCGCGACTTGGATAGCAAAATACACTTTACCCACAATTAATGTAATTTTACGTGGATTTCTCACATTAGCTAGAATGTTTTATTTGATTTTAAACTATTTTTATTTTATCACTTGGTAATTCAAAATGCTAAAATTGGCACCAGTGACGATAATTAGCACACTTTTGATTGTCATATTTGTTCGCGCGTTTGAAATTTGATCATAAGCAACAAATTATATTAGAGCTTGAAAAATTACGTATTAAAATATCCGAATTTTAATATTATTATTATTAATACAAATCGCGGCAATGTATGCCGCCAATTCACGCCAAGATCACGAAAATACGCCATTTAACCATAATAGTCTTTCCCGAAAGATATAATTTTGTTTTCTTTTAAATTTCTGACATCGTTATCAAGATAAACAAACAGTCAAACACTGGATGTAATTTAAAGTCCTATGCGTCACGCGTTGCTATAAAATACACACGCTTCAGCTGTCTGACTCGGATTCCGTCTTTCGGTTGTTGCAGTGAGAACAGTGTTTATTATTTTATACGTTTTGTGGACATATTGTAAAAATTGAAATTATTATCTTATTCTTGGGCTGGGAATAATGTTAAACCAATTAATAATCTAGATACCCAAAAATTATTAAAAGGCCCGCAGTCCAGAAAAGGCAGCGAGAACACACAAATATCAGAACTGATTTTTTCAACAACTACAATTATTAGCCTGGATCGAACATGTATGTCAGAAAATAAAGTTTACGCGAACAACTTCTCTAGGTAAATGATTACGATGTGAAACACATCTTGAGTTATGAAAGAATCCGAAATTAAGACCTTTATCGAGAAATCAAATCCAAAATAGAGGTTAGTTTCGGTTTCGCTCCAGAATTAAAACGCGCATTCTTGCGTAAATAATACGCTAAACAACGTTCTTGTTTTCAGGGTAAAGAGGTGACCTGCGCTCATAACACCCTAGCTTCCTCGTATTACCAGAAATAATTTGTGTCGCCCAGTGAAGCCAGCACACTAGACAGGCTCAACAGCGGCACGCATCTCCGACCCTCACTATAACCGCCATTTTGGAAAATGAGTGGCGCCACCTATAGTTAGTTGGAGTCGCGATATTTAGAACGGACATGCGTAGGGATACATACTTTCGGTGGTGAGCCCGTCTTTCTCGAAATGTGGGACACTGGGGGTCCTCTTGGTGGGTTTGATGATTAGTATGCAACGTAGTGATGCAAAACAATCGATAATTTGACTATCAATACTATCGATAGTTTTCCAAAACTATCGATAATGTCGCAGAACTAATGATAGTCGACTATCGATAGTTCTATCGATAGTTTTACGATAGTCGACTATCGATAGTGCTATCGATAGTCGACTATGGATAGTACTATAGATTGTTTTTTTACTATCGATAGTAAGATTTCTGGCGACTATCAATACTAACGATAGTACTATCGATAGTACTATCGATAGTTTCGCACCACTAGCAGCGGGTCCCTTCTTTGCCTGCTTGTCTTCGAGGTTCAGCCAGATTCAGCGGGCTACGGCATAGTTTAGGTTTGCAACAGTGGGGGAGTTTTGTTTTTCTTTTTCTGTTTGTTCCGCGGTAGAAAGGGCGACGACTCTTACAGAAGGCGCCAAGCTTAGTGCCGCCGAAGAAGGCGCGGTATGCTCCACGGTCTGTGCGCGCCGCCAAGTTTGACGCGCGTTTGTAGTAGTATTCGCTTGCGGAGCGAACATAGTTGCCGCAACCGCCGCTCGCCTCCTTCTCCTTCTCTGTTCGCCCAAACTTCTGTCTTCGTCATCACTGAAAGCCGAACCAAAGTTGGGATGGAAAAAGAGCTTGGGCTAGTTGGTATCCCATTTGAAAAAAATAAAGCGAGAAAAAGAGAAGAGGGAACGCACGCCCCCAGGAAAACACCTGCTTGTGCAAATAAAGATTATTATTATTATTATTATTATTGTATTATTACTTGTGTCGCAAAACTATCGATAGTAAACCGTCGACACTACTATCGATAGTGTTCGGCGCCGCGTGGGCGGGCGGTATCGGCGAGAGATAAGACGGACGACAGCAGTCACTGACTCGGAACCAGAACTGAACTTTATTCTCGAACCTTCTCTTAATTATATACATGCGGACGCACAGCTAGCGCCATCTCGGGAGACACAAGTTAACCCCGGCAACACATGGTTAGCGACCCCTACATCTCCCCTCCTGGAGAGTTACAAGACAAAAACAACAAGTTCACAACTTGAGTCGTCGTGGCGGCTTGACTACGCGACCACAACGAGTCGTTGTGACTCCTCCTTGCGGTGAGCAGCCCGCAGTTGACGACTCAGCTGGTAAGGCTGCTTCAGGTCGGGGTCGCGGAGACTGCCCCGCTGGTCGACGTCCTGTCGACTCTCCTTGGGGTCGAAGACCTGGCGACTGCTCCGAAGCAGGTGGGGAGTCTGGCTTTCTTGAGGCCCCAGACGAAGTGAACGGCACCAAGTGTCCGTCTCCGGTTCCGCTGGAGCGTACCCCTTGGAGTCTCGACGATGTACAGTCGGGGACAAAAGTCCCCAGGACGTGCGAGCTGCGGCTGAAACGCATTGCTCTGCCATCTGCCGGCGGGTCGCCTGGTTTCGAGATCACACAAAAGCGCATGCGCGTCCTACTCTACCTGCAAACATGTGTGTTTTCCGGCTCTTCTGCGGCACAGCGCCTAACTCTTAATCGGGCGCGTGGTACCGCCTCGGAGATAGCGCTGGCGGCTGACAAGCGTCTGCTACACATTCCGAAACTCAAGATACCACCTGCAGCATTGCTCCGCATTTTGCCATGTCAGCGCACCTTGTTTTATATATCAGTTCAGCCTATCGCTCAGTTGAGCTGCCGTGACTTCTGCTTTATAGGTGCCATGTCAGTAAACGCCGTCTCCGAAACGGTACCACGCGCCCGATTACGAACTATACTTCGTTTCAGCTTGGGTCCAGACGCAGCCGATGCTATAAGCACGAGCGTGTGGCCCTGAGCAGTGCCTGTACTGCACGAGCCCGCGTGCTTGGCAGGGACGCTGGAAGCCCGGAGCTCGCGCTTGTAGCATCGGCTGCGTCTGGACCCAAGCTGAAACGAAGTATAGGCGCCACGCCGCAGAAGAGCGGGAAAGTGCACATGATGGCAGGCACACTAGACGTGCATGCGCTTTCTGTGATCTCGAAACCAGGCGACTCGCTCGGCAGATGGCAGATCAATGCGTTTCAGTCGCAGTCGTGAAATCCTGGAGACTTTTTGTCCCCGACCAGTCGGGGACAAAAGTCTCCAGGACGTGCGAGCTGCGACTGAAACGCATTGCTCTGCCATCTGCCGGCGGGTCGCCTGGTTTCGAGATCGCACAAAAGCGCATGCGCGTCCGACTCTGCCTGCAAACATATGTGTTTTCCGGCTCTTCTGCGGCAAGCGCCTAATTCGGAATCGGCCGCGTGGTGCCGCCTCAAAGATAGCGCTGGCGGCTGACGAGCGTCTGCTACACAGGCTACACATTCCGAAGCTTGAGATACCGCCTGGGGCATTCGCCGCATTTCGCCGTGTCACCGCACCTTGCTTTATAACCAGTTCAGCTTATCGCTCAGTTGAGCTGCCGTGACTTCTTGCTTTATAGGTGCCATGTCAGTAAGCGCTTTCTCTGAGGTGGTACCATGCGCCCGATTCCGAGTTAGGCGCCGCGCCGCAGAAGAGCGGGAAAGCGCACATGTTGGCAGTCACATTAGGACGCGCATGCGCTTTTTGTGATCTCGAAACCAGGTGACCCAACGGCAGATGGCAGAGCAATGCGTTTCAGTCAGCAGCTCGCGTGTCCTGGAGACTTTTGTCCCCGACTGTACATTTCTTGCGGTTGAGCGTGACTCCCGCTTTCGCCAGTCGGTCGAGGACTTCCCGGAGACGACAGTCGTGCTCCGAGCGGGTCTTGCCGAAGACTAGGATGTCGTCGATCATGTTCACCCCACCCGCTTGGCCCTCGAGGATCCGGGACATCTGCCGTTGGAAGAACTCTGGTGCAGATGCGATCCCGAACGGCAGCCGGAGGAAACAGTAGCGGCCAAACGGGGTGATGAACGTGGTGTACTCTTGCGACGATGGTGCCAGCTTGACTTGGTGGAAGCCCGACGTCGCGTCCAGCTTGGAGAACACGGTCGCCTCCCCAAGCAGCCCGAGGCACTGTTCCACGGTCGGCAGTAGGTGACGCTCCCGAAGGATCACCTTGTTAAGTCGAGTGAGGTCTACGCAGAGCCTGTAGCCACCGGTGGCCTGGGAACGACGACCAACCCGGCGCACCAGTAGTGTCGACGCGACGGATGACGCCGTCGGCTTCGAGCTTGTCCAACTCTGCCTTGACGACGTTGTGGAGCGGGAGCGGAATGCGTCGGGGCACACTCAAGGAAAACGGCGTCGAGCCTGGCTGCAGGCGGATGGTGTACTCCTCCTGGAGTGTTCCGAGTCCACGGAAGAGGTTGGGGTCGAGCGACAAGTCCCCAGAAGGCTCCGGAGGCTTCGAGACGCAGTCGAGGAACTGGCAGACCCCCAAGGCCTGAATTGCGTGGGAAACCCAGCAACGGACGGTCTTGGTCGCCAGCACGTAGAGTCGCTGCTTTACAGACCTGCCGCGCCAGGAGAGCGTTGGCAACGAAGGTGCCTACTGGTAGGCGGTGATTGGCAGGACCTTTTAGCTCACCCTCGGGGTCTTGCAGCTTGGAGGGAACTCCGACGAAGGTGTTAGGCACGACAGTAACCTTGGCACCCGAGTCCACCTTGAACGCAAGTGGGCGGACGTTGACGAGCAGCTCCACAAACCTGGCGTTTTGGCGCTCCTCTGCGGCGGCATGCAGCTCGATGGAGTTGGCCGACGGTTTAGGTGCAGTCCCTCTCGCTGGCCCGTTTCTTTTGAGGCAGACGGTCTCGAAGTGCCCAGTCTTCCGGACAGTAGTTGCAGGATGCGCGTCGTGCAGGACAGTCTTTGCGCATGTGCGCCGAGCGCCCGCAGAACTGGCACAGCTGACTGGGCTTGTCCGTCGAAGCCGGCACAGGCGTCTTCCGTCTTCGCATACGGGCCGCGTCTACGGCGAGCGGGGCGGATTCTGCCGAGTCACGTGTTTCGCGCTCGTTGTCGGCGTCTTCCTGCTGTCGAACGTGCGTGAGCGCCTCTTGCACGGTCAGTCGTGGATTTCGACAAAGGCTGTCGGACAGCTTGCGGTCTCGCAGGCCGACCAAGAAACGGTCCCGGACGAGCCGCTCTTCGATGTCCGGAGACTGATAGTTGCACTTTTTCACCATAGTGCGGAGCGCGGTGAGAAAAGCGTCTCAAGGGCTGTCCAAACAGGACACTATAAAACGCACGACTCCGACAAATCGTGAAAATGGAAGCGGACGCTTCTATTTTTACGATTTGTCGGAGTCGTAAAAATGTTTGCAGGAGTCGTGAAAATTTTACGATCACGACGGCTCTCCTCGTCAGATTGACGTCACACGCCACCTGCGTCTGGCTCACCTCGCCAACGCCCTCGCGTACCGCCGTCGCCTCGGCTCGAAGGCCAAGGAGGTCCGGCTTTGGGTGGATTTGGGACATTCCTGCGTCGAAGGGCACGTTTCGCCCGCCTCGGATCTGCTTTCTTTGTCGAGATTCACTTTCGTCGTGATGGCGTCCGATGTGGTTCCGTATTGTGAGCGGAGGCCTTGAGCGATTGACCGACAGCCAACAAAGCGTGCGAGTGGCTCTCCGGACCCACGTGATGAGCAGAGCAGGGCCGCCGTGGAGGAAGCGAGGGGGAGATTTGACGGGGGACGCTTCCCCCGGGCAGCTTTGACGGGAGGAGGGAAGTTTCCCCCGACGGCCGGAAGCGGAGCCAGCGGCGCGCCGCACGATTTGCCGGAGTCGTGAGTTTTCTAGTATCCTGTTGGACACCCCTTCACCCGGTTGCTGGGCCCGACGGTGGAAGCTTGAGCCGACTCGTAAAGTTCTGTTCGGCGGGTGCACGAAGTGAGCCGTGAACGCTTGCTTGGTCGCGGCGACGTCCTTGAAGTCGGTCTCTCTCTCAGCGTGGTGGAAGCGAGGATCACCCTGGCTAGGGGACCCATGCAATACAGCATAGACCGCACTTGAACTCGGGAGTGGCAGCGTAGAGGCCCGTGGCGTAAGAGTAATCCTCGTACTGGAGCAGCCACGTGGACCAGGCGCTGGGGGTGTCAAAGTCGAACTGCGGCGGCGGGCG
The DNA here is from genome assembly GCA_037355805.1 of Ixodes ricinus. Lineage (NCBI taxonomy): Eukaryota > Metazoa > Arthropoda > Arachnida > Ixodida > Ixodidae > Ixodes > Ixodes ricinus. Next base: position 3,826 of record JAZHYW010008070.1, on the reverse strand, counting down.
GAGGGGCACGAGCCCGGTGGGACCGGAGGGACGGGCCGCTGAGCAGACTGGTCGTCGTCAGGCATGGTGACGGTGAGTGCCGAAAACTTTCCCGGCGAAGGCGTCCGGTGAAGGAAAGCGTCCGACGAAGCGAAAGCCGGCGCGTCGGCGAAAACTAGGCCTCGCGTGAGAGCGGCAGACGTGAGCACGCTTCTGACCACATACCGAAATTTAGTAGGGAAGTTCGGCAAAGATTCGGCAAAAATTGGCAAATGTCTGCTCGCCCGCACGAACGCGACGGGGCATGATCGCAAATGGACGCCGCGAAGCCGCGGTTAACATCGTACAGTTTAGTGCAACGAGGTTACGGCGAGGTGGAGTAGGGGACACGGTAACTGTGCGTTTGTGAGCTTTTGCGAGTGTGGTTCTCTTCAATATTTTCTGCCTCAAGAACAGAAGATCGACCAGAAATTTACGCGGTCCACTGCGCAAGTGAGAAATGATGCGGTGCATTCTGGATAACGCGATTTTCATTTGACCATTCCCGTTGATGCAACGACGTAGATGAAACATTCACTGACAACTGACAATTACGCTCAGTGTCCGCAGCCCACTGCAGCCAACGAAGCAGAGTCACGAGACCTTGCCAGAATGTATGGGATTCAGCTGTCATCCTCGTCATAATGTGATACATGTTGTCCCCTTCTTTTCTTTCCTTTAGAGCGCAGCTCTTAGGCGCCCGTTTCCGGCTTGAGCGGCGTCGCCGTCGCCGTCGGCGTCGCCGTCGGCGTAACCGCCCGAGGTCACGTGACCCCCCAGGTCACGTGACCCCCAGGTCACGTGACCCCCGAGGTCACGTGACCCCCAGGTCACGTGGTCCCCAGGTCACGTGGTCCCCCGAGGTCACGTGACCCCCAGGTCACGTGGTCCCCAGGTCACGTGACCCCCGAGGTCACGTGATGATGGCGATGACGATGCGGATGCCGATGACGTCATCAGTGACGTGACCCCCAGGTCACGTGACCCCTGGTCACGTGACCCCCCGAGGTCACGTGATGACGATGACGATGCGGATGCCGATGATGTCATCAGTGACGTCACTGATGATGTCATCGGCATCCGCATCGTCATCGTCATCATCCCTGATGACGTCATCAGTGACGTCACTGATGACGTCATCGGCATCCGCATCGTCATCGTCATCATCATTGATGACGTCATCAGTGACGTCACGTTACCCCCCCCTCCCCCCCCCGAGGTCACTTGCCCCCCCTCCGTACCCTTCCCTCCTACTCCTCAAGAGCTGCGCCTAATTCGGATGTTGCTAGGAGTTGTAAACGGCTTCACTTTTTTTACGCACTTTATGTGAGTTCGTGCGAATATCCTGCACTGCCACACCAAACGCTGGATCTGGTCCCACAAGCCTCTGCTGCTTTGACCAGACCCGACACTCAAGTGGTTGGTTATATTTGCAATGTTTTGTAAATAAACATTGTCATTATTATTATTATTATTATTATTATTATTATTATTATTATTATTATTATTATTATAACAATGCTATTTTAGGCTCACAAGTAGTTTTTGCCAAAGCAGAATAATATTGCGTTTTAGTTCGCGTTATTTCGCGATTTTCATGTATCTGCATAAAACTAAACACGGAACTATCTATCCTGCTCGACGTTGCACATCCGACATTCCTAACCCTGCCCATCTTGCTAACCTCCGTGTGTGCCCTAACACCAGAAACCAGAATTTTAAAGGTTAAAATCGGCACGTTGCGTGAATATGGAACGCACACTTTCATGCAAAGCTGACATAAGTGACTCAAATCGAAAAACATGCATATTAACAATATTGTTATCTCTTCTGGTGAAGGCTCAGCAACCGTTGCATTCGTTTTCGCGCACGAAACGACAACTCCCAGAGAAAGTAAGAGCGCAGTGATTGCCTTTATTTTAACAATGAAAACACACTTGCGGGCGTGCGCTGATGAGGTCTCAAAATCAGAACTCTGGTAGCGTGATTCGTGACTGCGCCGGCTACTACCCAACCTCATTGTCACGCCACTTTCTGGAAGCAGACACTAAAATTGCAAGTAAACACACAAAAGCGATACCGATACAATTATCTTGCAGAATATCACCTTATATAGTAATATCTGTGTTAATAGGCACGACATGTTGTATTTAAGTTAGGAGAAAAAAAACATAAACCTTTTTTCGTGAGAAAAAACTAAATATCGATGTTAAGTCTGGAAAAAAGCTAACGTAATACCTGTTCACAAAACTGGTGATCGCCAACTAATAAGTAATTACCGTCCCATCTCTCTCACCAGTGTTCCATCTAAGCTCATGGAGCATATACTTTACTGAAATATAATAAACTTTTTTGACTCTCATAATCTACTTTTTGAACATCAGCACGGATTTCGTAAATCTTACTCTTGTGAAACCCAGCTAACCGTCTTCCTTACTGATATTCATTCAAGCTTCGATTCGAATATTCAGACCGACGCCATTTTCATTGACTTCTCCAAAGCATTCGACAAAGTACCACACCAACGTCTTTTCATAAAGCTTAACGATATTAATGTCCATCCCTCTGTTGTTAAGTGTATTTCTGAATTCCTAATTAGCCGTAAGCAATATTCCTCCGTTAGCAACGTAAAATCTCCCACCTCTATACCTTAACATCAGGTGTCCCCCAGGGAACCGTACTTGCCCCCTTCTGTTCCTAGTCAATAGTAATGATCTCCACCTTAATATAGGTTCTTCTATGCGCCTGTTCGTCAGCGATTGTGTCATTTACCGACCCATTCTTTCATACCGTGATCATCATGCTCTCCAGGAAGACCTTCAGTCTGTAATCCATTGGTGTGAAAAACGGCAGATGATGTTCAACTTCAATAAATGTAGATCCCTATCTTTTTCCCGCAGTTCGCGTGCCACACCATTTTTGTATTACCTCACTAACACTTAAGTAATAGCATGCTCATCATATAAATACCTGGGTGTTCATCTCACCTCTGACCTATATCATGAACTACTCACATAACTTCTGTTATTTCTGATACTAACCGTTCTCTCGGATATTTTCGCCGTAACCTCAAACTTGCTACACCCTCTGTAAAACGACTAGCGCATACTACTCTTATAAGATCGAAGTTAGAATACGCCTCATCTATATGGTCCCCCATGGCAGTTTTACCTTGCAAATAATCTAGAATCCGTCCAAAACAGAGTACTTCGTTTTATTTAAAACAACTACTCGCCATATACCAGCAAATCAGGATTATGCCAATCAGCTAACCTTTATTCACTTTCTCTTCGCCGCCGAGTATCACGCCTTTCTCTCCTCCATCGAAGTTTTTTTATCACAATAGCCACCTCAAAGAATCACGGCTATCACCTCCCCATCGTATTTTGCCGCGTCTAGATAACCTATGTAAATTACGTCCAATTCGATCATCAGCAGTTTCTCACCAGACTTCCACGCTACCATTGGCCATCGAGGATTGGAATTCACTACCTCATAACATCGTTTCTATTAGTGATACTACTAAATTTGTTGAAGCCATTGCCCTCTTTTTATCTAACCTACCTAGCTGGCTTACAGTGCTATAATTGTGTTTACTGTTCTATTTGTTTCTGTTCTATTGTCACCCCCTTGTATAGTGCCCCACGGGCCATCAAGGAAAATAAATGATGATGATGATGAACAGTGTATTTTTGCCGAATCTTTGGAAAGGTTCGGCAAAAGTTCGGCCCATCACTAGTAAAAATATGCAACCGGGGGGGGGGGGACTGGTTTGCCCCCCACTCAAAAACAAGTTGATACGCCACTG
>JAZHYW010008069.1:0-34374 GCA_037355805.1 Ixodes ricinus | reverse complement strand
AAAACATACTACTATTTTTCCCCCCCCCCCCCCCCCCCCCCAGGAACAACAATGGCATTGCTAATATGTTGTTGTTGTTGCTCATAATAATTAAATTAATAATGGTAATAATAAGCATAATATCATAATGTGTATACCATCATAACAACAAGCATACACCAAATATTTAATTAGTACATGCCTCAAACTTTATTATGGTCTAAGATTAACTTTGAGAAGATTCATCAAGAAGGGAGAATTGATAAGAATGTCGGCACAAGTATTAAACTAAAATGCATTATTTTTGAATCATTTAAAAAAGGCCATCTTTAATTTTCTTTAAACTCTCTGAAATTGACGTGCAGGCTATAAATAACAGAGTCTGCAAAACATGATAATATTTGTACTTTTGTTATAAAGTAGAAACTGGTTTTTAAATGACGCTAACAATGCTGCTATAATGGGCATACCTGTTCTTCAATATTTTATTATTATAGAAATGCGTAGAATGCTAAGAGGTATTGCAGGTAAGACAATTATGCGTAGGTGATTGCAGGCCGGAAGGGAATATTCTTAAGGCTGAACTCCATGGAACGAATTATGACGAATAACTGGCGAATGCCGCCTGACGGCACGCTCGCTTTGCGCGCGACGTAGCGGCGCCACTGTGGTTAATTCACGCGAGCGGTAAAAGCCGCCACAAAATTACCGGTTATCGTTATCGGTCCTGCGGAGTTCAGCTCTTTAATACATTTTCGTACAACCGACCGGAAAAAGCCTGCCGGGCCGGAGAGATCAGGTGCCACCTGTAACATGTTTCTGCAGTTTGCGCGCCCAATAGCTGCGACAGTGCCTGGGTCTGCTGGCGGTAATGGTGCCAACTGAACGATTTTTCAAATTGACCGGGGCCACAACTTCAAGGTACGCGATAAGGGTGCGGGCGCGGCAGAACCTGAACGTGCGCCGCCCAGCAGCGCCAATAGACCGGCGCGCCGTGAAAGTACCGCACAACACGTAAAAAGTAAAGATACACAAAAAAGGGAAAATGAATTGCGATCGAATGAGATTATCGGTAGCTTGATTTATAAAGCAACGGTGTGGAGAATCGTGCCCATTCAGTTAGGCGTATGCCCAGGTGACCTACGTGAAGTGATGCAGTGCAACAAGCCACTTTAAGAACAAGTACCAACTTATCGTCGAGCTGCAGAGCCACAAATCGCGTCAGCAAGGTGCCTTTTTTCCGCAGCTAGGGATAGCAAGAGTGCGTGTGATTGAATCGGGGTCGTGCCAAGCTCCCCAAACAACGTTGTACAGCTCTCCGACGGCCCGCCAAGTCGGTGATCAAGTCGGCGTCAGAGGTCGTTGCCCCACTGAACGCCGTAATCCGCCGAACGTGAAACCAACCCACCTCCCGAGAGCTGACGTCAAAGCGTTCAGGGACATGAAAGCAAAGGACTGGGACTTCTGCCGGCGTTGTGCGTGAATTCAGTCCCGTCACTTGTGGTAGCGTAACGCGGAACGACGCCCCCGCAACCAGCAGCTGCGTTTAGTTAGCACAGAACATTAGCCGCAATAGCGATATTCTTTGGCAGTAAAGTCTCCTATGGTCATGCGAAAAGCAGATTCGAGGTCGCGAGCTTGCGGTGCCACTGAGAATAAAGGAACAGAGATCGCCACAGGCAAACTGGAAAAAAACGTTCCTTTCCGGCGCGCGGGAGAGCGCCATGACCGACTAGGGTCAGCGTCCGGCAGAAAGAATTCAACGCGACAAACCCTGAATATGCAGCGCAGAATCTGGATGACCAGTAAACTAGTTTCAAGTGTACCACTTCAAACATCCCTACTGAAAAAACCATTTGGCGCCTATATGAAAGTAAACGGGTTCATACCGGTAACAGTTTAGCCATACCGGTCACCAGTTTGTCAAAGGGGTCGCTCGTATGGCTCAAAGGGGTCCCCCGTATGAGCCATAACGGTCACCTATTTGGGCAAACAGGTCACCCATTTGGCAAACGGGTCACTCGTCTGGGCAAATGGGCCACTCGTCTGGGCAAAGTTGTCGCACGTTTGCTCAAACCGGTGACCATGTTGCACAAGCGGGTACCCGGTGACCGGCAAGCTGTACCGGTTTAATCAAACGGCTCTCTGGAGCCCGTTTAATACTGAACGTACAGATCGGGGGCATGGGCACGCCAGTTTCAGCAGTGGCAGCCTGTTTCGGGAAAGCCGGGAGCGCCGGTTCATCGATTTACAATCGTCCGCGTAATGCAAGTAATTATATTTATATTTTGATTGCGCTGATGTTCGCTTATACTGCAACAACAATAAACAATTTTTTTTTACGTAAACATGCGACGTTGCCGAGCCGATATTTTTGACAGAACTTTAAAACTTTGGCGTTCTTTGTTGCCTCAATTTACTTATCCAGCTCGAATCTCTCTCGCAGAGGACAGCGCTTGTCCTGTATACTTCTTGTCCTTGTCTTTTTTGCGCTATTTTATTTGTTAACGCAGAGGACGCGACCGCGTGAAAGAATATACTTCTAGACTCCGTTTCGCCTCAATTCAAGACTCAGCGAAGGTAACGCGCGAACACGCGGCTGCACGAACATCGAGCATTGCGAGAGCAGGCCCGCTGCTGCAGCAGTCAAATTACGAGCTCGCGCTGGGTGCTTTTTTCGCTCGGGCGCAAGCCGAGCTTCTGGCCGGCGCGCGCCATTTCCAGCGTTCAAGCGAGCTACACCTCCAGTGTGTACCACATTTGTTGGTTTACTCTGTTTAGTTATGTTTTTTCTTTCTTGTTGTCCCACCCTGCTTGGGCCTGAAATGGCCTGCAGTATGAATAAATAAATAAATAAATAAAAATTCGCCTGCTTTCCGAGGCTGCAAACGCGGCGCGGTCAGCTTTCTGTGGCAATTCGAGGCGAGGAGGAAAGCGCGTGTACAGCGGTGGGTGCAGCCTCTCCCCTAGCATTGACTGCAATTAAAAAAAAAAAAAACGCATTTTGTTTTTTAGGAGGGTGGGGGTGTCCCAGCGTCCAGCGCCTTGACCTCGCCCCCTCCCTTCTCTCTGGTCAGCTCTGTCACGCGACCCGGGAGAGGAGGGCACGCTACACGCTGATAAGCAAAGCCTCCGACATCCGGCCAAGGGCGCGTTGGCAGCCGCTTTTTGTCTGCTTGTTGTCCTGTGCAGTTCGAAATTCGTTCGTCCCACCTGCTTCGATCTGTCGCCTTTCCCTGCGGTCTTATTAGGATGTCTCTCGACAACGTATTGGATGTGCACCAAAGCTATCAGTGTTCGAAAAGTCCTACGCGTATATCGGCATCAAGCGATTCTTCAAAGAAGTCAGGAATTCTTGCGGTTTGGTTGGGTTCGGCAAATGACAGCTTGTGCGCCGCATCGTGTTGAAACTTCAAGGAGCCTTCCTTCTCGTTTTTGTGTTTGTGTGGTTGTCCTGCTTTGACCGTGTCGACATATATTTTGGATTACTTCTTTCAAGTCCGCTATTATTATGGTAAGTGCACTGCAACCTACTTGTTGGCAACGATTGACCGTTCTTCTACGCGTACTCTTCCAGATTATCTATAAAATTATGCAGCGTCTAATCTCGCGGCAGCCGGGAGAATAATTTCCCCCAAAGTCTGCCATTATAGTCTAAAATTACCTCGGCTGTATAAAAGCTTAGAGTGCCTCTTCACATTTCACAGATCGCTTGCACGTTTGTACTTGTCTACGGAATAAGTTGTAATAAACTTCTAGGCGAATTGAAAACAATCTTTTGTGTCTGTTTTCCTGCCCATTTGCAAGCACCTGCGCGAGCACGATTTTTTCCACGTGTTTCCTCCATGTTAGAAATAGGTCTATGAGTTTCGGGACGTCTTAAATAAGTTTAAGGTAACCAACCTTCCAGACGATACCCATTTAGGGCTAGCGAATAATTTGCCTTTCCGAATGGCGCGTTCAAATGTGTGGTCACGTGTCAGGTCGACCGGTCACCCGTATCAAACGAGCTACCGTATCAAACGGCTACCGTATCAAACGGCTACCGTATCAAACGGCTACCGTTTCAAACGGCTACCCGTATCCCATAATCACGTTTGATCCGAACGGGTCGACCGGTTTGCCACCCGTTTGATTCAAGCGGGTCGACCGTTTGAATCTCAAATGGTTTTTTCAGTAGGGATGTGTTCTTTCTTATCACTATTTAAACGTCAGCAGCCCAGCCTCCCCACGAAGGGTAGGCTCCGAAATTCACTGATCCGAGAAATCTTTATTTAGATTGTTGGCTTCTGCATGCTTCAATCTCACCTGTAATTTTATGTATCAATTCTAATTTTTTACAAATTCCTGTCACAGTGCTTTCTCTTCAGAGACTTCCTACATTTTTCGACCCCTTGCTTGCCCTTGTTTGAAATTGGCAACGTCCTATCTTTCTCCACTCCCGTGACGTCAATTCTGTATATTTAAAACCCTGTGAAATAAAAACAAAAAAAAACATTGCAAAGCATTTTTGAAGGGCCTGATGGGACAGATTATGAGCCTTGATCTGTGAAAAGCAGAAGAAAAATTGCGATAGCCCTCATTTTAAACTGATATTCCAGTTATTGCAAAATCGGTAACCTGTCTAAATTTCAGTGTATTTATTTTAGAAAGGTTATCGTTTTCAATTTCAATTACAATTTATGCAAATATAAAACAGACGCGTTCAAATGATTTAAAAATTTTGAATTTCCAGTCTTTTAAGATCCGGATCCATAAAGCTCTGAATTGCTTCGTAATCGATAATACATGTTTACCTCCTTTTATTTTATGTAGAGTTATGCACAAAAAATATTAAACCTAAGACGGCAACAATTTTTCTTTAAGAAATATCCAAAAGAACGGTTTCACGGTAGTCGCAAAAACGAGAGCGTATACCGACAGCGACTTTGTGATCTTTTTTTCCGCAAAAGAAATTTTATTTTTTGCAAACAAAGTTTGAATATGTTTTTGCACTTGCACAACAAGTAAAACACACATCCTTTGCTAAAATTAAAGAAAAAAAAATGTCGACCAGACATGGTTGTTCGATCCTATCTGAAAACGCCCAATACAAACAATCTCAGGCAATCGGATTTTTTTTGCTTTTAAATATCTTTTACTTTCTACGCGTTGTGCGGTAGTCCACGGCGCCGGATCTATTGGCGCTCACAGGCGGCGCACGTTCAGGTTCTGCCGCGCCCTACCTCCTATATCATGTTACCGCCAAAGTTGTAGGCTGATCTGTTTGAAAAGTCGTTCCGGTTGCTTCCTTTACGTCGCGTAGACGGAGACGCTATACGCCGGCTGTTGAAACAGGCACCGCGAAGCATGTTACAGGGTGGCGCACCTTGATCGCTCCGGCCCATGGGCATTTTTGGGTCGGTTGTACGAAAATGTATTAACAATTTTCCCTTCAAAACTACCGTCCACCTCTGTGCTGTCAATTTGTCTTTTCCTGACCACCCTGTAGCATTCTACGCGTTTTAATAATAATAAAATTGTGAAGAACGGGTATGTGCACACCCCATTTATGGCAACCGCGTTAGCGTCAATTTGGCCATGTTTCTCGCTTTATAACTTAAAAGCCACACAAATATTGCATCATGTTTTTGTAGACTCTGTTAGTACATATTATACACGTCAATTTTAGAGAGTTTAAAGAAAATTAAAGATGGCCTTTTTTTTAAAACGATTTTCAAAATAATGCATTTTTAGTTAAATGCCCCTGTGTGAGCAATTCTTGTAAATTTCTCCCGCTAACCAGGAACACAAGATTTTACGCAAAGATGAAATATATACAGGGCAACACACTGGCAAAGTTTAAAGACCTTAGCTTTTATAGATACGGAGAAAAATATTCTTTAATCCAGAGCAATATTGCGCAATGTGCCGTGTTTGCGATTTTTTTTCTCAAAATGAATACCCTAATACTCGGTGATAAATACTTTTTGTCAATCCTTCCTAGGCCTAATTTGTCAGTGAATATTTCAAGACCCGTAGCCAGAACAGTTTTTTGGAGGAAGCCGCCCGAAATGTCAACATGGCGCGATGCGCAAAACGCGCACGAGACTGAGAGGGTGCTTACAAATTTTTTCGCAAAGACAAAATTTTTTTTCCGAAAACAAGTTTTGGTTTTATACTTCTGGGCATAAAGCCAGCAAAATATATTTTTTTCATCAAAATTAAAAATGGTCACCGGACATGGTTGTTCGATCTTATCTGAAAACGCCCAGCTGTCGCAAGTATTAGTGATAGGAAGCGAGGCGGAATTTTTGGCTTTCAGAGCGCGGTTCTTTCGTTTTCCTTTTTGTTTGCTTAGCGTGCTTTTTTTTTTTTTGCTTGCTGGCGCGTGCAAATGCCGACTTTTCGGAGATGTCAGGTGAGTGATCCCGACAGCGAGCCTTCCAGCAGCCATGTCGCCCCGAAAGGAATGCCGATTTGGCTGGAGGCAATCGGGCGTTCGCGTAGCGACAAACGTGTCCAGTTACGTTCTTCTGTCATATCGCTCCAAAGGCCGTCGAGATTCGCACCGGGTGCACCTAACGTCCGCGACTAGACACAAAATAAAAAATCACTATGTTCACTACGTAAAAAATGGTCTCAGTGCGTGCATGTGTGGGCAGGTACGAAATCTTGCCCAAATTTATTCACACCGCACTATGAGCGCAACACGTCGCTGTGCAAACGCGATCCAACAACACGAAGCGTAGAAACGGCAGATTTAGGACAACGATTTGGAGTTCATTGTTAAAATAAAACGACGTAATTTTGTTGAAAACGCCCGCAGCTTTTTACTCACGGTATGCGTCGGGAATCTTCCACATTTTAAAACGGAACGAAGGAAGATTTACTTTTAAAAACGCTCGCTGCGTCCTCCCGCACCAGTTTGACTGGATCAGCTGACGACGACGGGACTGAACCCCACAACAACCAATCTGCGCTCTGTAGGTGTCTAATTCCAAGCACCGCACCACACACACCACGAACGTTTCAGTTCTTTGTCGTATCGCCGTGTTACACCAAACAGAACGAGATCGCCGAAGTCAACGCAGCGTTGTCGTGAACATTGGCTTGTGGTTGCGCACTCACGGACCCTGTGACTTTCTTCGCTCTCCAAGCTCGCCGCGACGATTACGAATGATACTGTTCGGCTCCATAAACATCACAGGGGCACTTCTCCGGTCTCGTCTTCGCTATGTGCTCGCGAACCGCGTAGCTTCTCGTTACAGCTCTATTCTCGTGTACCATCAAACCAAACAATACCGGCGCCATGTTTAACGTGCGTTGTTGGTTGCCAGATCTCACCGGAAGTCAAGACGCTCAGCTCAGCAGCCAAGTCAACAAAGAGCAAATCCAAGAGTGAGAGGCGGGGCAAAGTTCCTCCGTGGGGATCGAAAGAGCGGGAATTTGAACGTAGAGAGGTTCTGACTCCGACTAAATTACGTCCCGTGACGTAAATATTGATAAACAAAATTATTTTCCGTGGAACATTTGTTTTGTGACGTGCTTGTTCCAATTAGGCTGTTTAAAAAACACTTTTTTTTCTTTGCAGTTACCCTTTAAAATGATTTCTAGTTCCGACGATCTGACAATTTGCAAGGAGCCTGGTGCTGGGGGACGCCCCACGCCATCACAAGTATTGATATATTGATATATTTATTTTAGCCCAGGAGAGCCGCGGCGCCGCAGAAAGGCAAACTGCCCATACCTTGAAGGCCTGGGTCGCCGATTCTAACGATGATGAAATGGTATGGTACAAATGAATCGTGTGAATGATAACGATGATGATGGGATGATGAAGAGGGTGATGAACAGCGTCAGGCCTAGCAGCGTTCTTCGCGACGGCGGTCTTCGCGGTTCTGCCACGGGCTGCTGACTTAGCAGGTCGGTCTCAAGCGCCTGGCGAGGGCTCCCTGTTTGCCAGCATGCAGACGATGCCGTCGAATTTCCCGTGACACAGGGAGTCCAGCAGCCCCGTGGTAGAGCTCCTGTGGTTTACGCCGGTGTTGGCCTGGCGGCGGTCTTCGCGAAAGCGGGCCGTGATGTCTTCCAGCTTGCGGTCGAGCTTGTAACCGAGCAGCTTGATCACCCTGTCGATCGAAGACATGGTGGCTGCCACCGGTCCGGTTGGCTCTTTGACGACGGAAAAAACACGTCTTACGCCCGGCTGGCTTCCTCTTCTTCCTTTTGCCTTTACCCGTAGTACTTTTGCCTTTACCCGTAGCTGAAAAATTCTATTTAGTCACCTTTTGCCTTTTCGCCATCTCGTACCGTTCTAAACCTCTTTTTGAAATGACTAGCCGTCCCGTCGGAGATGTGAACAAGTTTTGTAAATATCATAATGTTCTCTTCCAGTCACTCTTCAACGCCGCGAAGAGCGAACAGTGCGTATGCTGTATCATGCACCATGTCGTCGGTGATGGCACCGGCGCTGTAGGTTTCTCACTTCGTTGATGCAAGGCAGGTGAAGATGGACACCATTTGGTTCTTCCAGTGAAAGTGGTACCCTACCCACAAGAAAAGAGCTCTTAGGTTGGCCGGTTAGTAGCTTCCTGCATTAATCACATAAATATTTGGGTCCTTGATATATCAGTAAAATTTGTCATAATTGCTCAAAAACTGTCCGATCATTACTTCACAGGCTGTATTCTCAATGTACAGCTAAGGTGAGGAGCGGGTAACAAAGCGCGACTCTTGGTATGTCCCAGTTAAGAATACAGTAAAATTTGATGCTTTGGTCGCTACCTTTGACTGGGTTCTAGACGTTATCTTTGATGTCGTCCCCAAGGACGTCGTCCTTGAGGTCGTCCCTAGAGGTCGTCCTATAGGTCGTCCTTGAGGTCAACTTTCAGGTGGTCCTAAAGGATGTCCTCGACGTCGTCTTGAGGTCTCCCTAGAGGTCGTCCTTGAGGTCGCCCCGAGGTCGTCCTCTAGGTTGTTTTAGATGTGTTTCACGTCGTCCTTTAGGACGTCGTCTTAGATGACGTCTAGGACGACCTCGCGGGCAACCTCTAGGGTGATATCGAGGACGACAAGGATTTAGCGGGAAGTTTTCCCGCTGCATTTAGCGGAAAATTTATATCACGAACTATGCACCAAATCAATTTACACGCTAAATATGGCGGTGTGTAAAAATGAAATCTATCGCATTCATAGATAACCACCACTGTGGTTTCTACACAATTAATATGACCATCAATTCACCGCTGTGTACTTTTATTTTTAATCTTGTTTTAAGAACTGAACATTGCAGGGGCGTTGCCTCCCTCCGTGAAACCGTGCTGGAAGACAACTCTATCTGAGGTTTCTCCAGGACAGCGCACATAGCCGCTATTTTATAGGCACAACAAAAAAATCACCAACTTCCTAATCTGGTCGACCAATTATATACGCTTAATGTCTGATGCAACGTTATTAACGGAATCGGCTGTCCAGTCTGTCCCCCAGACGTCAACATAATGTTACCAGGATGCGCTAAATGAACAAAAATACCGGCATTAAAATCGCCGGCGATTCGACAGTCGCTGTCGGGACGCTTTCGTATTGCCGATATCGGAGCTTTCGTAGAGAGAACCCGGATGTTTATTCTTACCGGATGGCAGGAGTAGGAATACACGCTCAGCACACCAGACGGCGCTGCCGATCTGTGCCGCCGTGCGGCGTGTTTCCGCCATTTTGGCGTTTGGAGATTGACCCATCTCCCAGCAAGCCCTACGCGAGAGCCGCCTGTAGACGTCGGCATTTTACAAAAGTGTTTAGCAAAACACTCAAATTTTTTCACCTATTAACGGTTTCTTGTGTCCTTAAACTTTCATTTCACTGTTATGAAGTTTGAACACGTTTGCGGTCACAGTCAATTTCTAGATATTTTATGACCCTTGTCTTCATCGGAAGTCAAGAAGCACTAGGTCTGCTCATTTTCGGCTTGTGAAATGCAATTTCACAGGCATAGAATCATCAACTTTTTACACACTTGCTGCCCATTGAGACATTTACGTAGCGTGTTGGCTATCGCTGTCATTTGCGGCTACGACCCCACGTGCACGTGCCCACGACGAGCGGAGGGTACTCCTAAGCGAAAATGGCAGTTGGTATCGCGAGAACAGCTTCTCCGCCGCCAAGAGCTGTTTTCGCTATTGCTTCAAAAAAGCGCCGCGTCGTTGTTCTTTGGCATAACACTAAGCAGACAGGCGCCTTTTGATAGAAAGATGCTTTATTTATTTTTTATTTTGTCAGCTCAAATTATTGTTGGTCAATAAGAAAAAAAAACGCCTTTGTTGTCCTTGGACAACGTCGCTGATTAATATACGATCTACCGCGAGTAAAAATCTACCCACACTTTTATTTTGCAATAATAGAAGCGTAACATATTCTCGCTGAGAAACAGCAACAGTTTCTGAACGAGTAAACGTTCAAAAAAGCTTTGGCCTGCCCCGTTTGATGATATGTCGGAACCCATTAAAACGTTGGGGGCTCAGGCACAGCCACACACCTCACAAACACAAACAGTACGCACCAGTAATAACTCCGAACATAACCACATACATGTACAGGAGAAGCCTGCGACATTCGTGGCCGTGAACGCTCTAAACGCACCAGCGTATATGTAACCAGACAGGGAGCACAAATGTTTCTGTTTACCTGAGACTGAGAAAGCACTACGGAAGCGAACGCCAATAAAAGGCTTGTAATTTTTTTTTTTTTTTTGGGGGGGGGGGTGCTGCTGGGTTATTATCGCGACACGGGACTAGAGTGTCACAACAACCAAGAATAGCACTTGGCACGGTTAATGAATCCTCAGGGTGGGGGTCGCGGGGAACATAACGACTCCAACCTCGGGCGCTATGTTTGTTGAACGATTGCACAATCAGCATGCAATCGCTTCCAGCCTCAATGCGCGCAGGCAGGAAGCAGACGCCGTGGTCGGGAAGAGCGACTAACTCTCACCCTCAATGCCGCGAGGTCCGAGGCTATGCCGGGAGCAATCTTTCAAACGTCTTCTCTGCATTTCGTATATCGTCCATTGCACCTACGGAGGCTGCCAAGCCCATTATGGGGAAACCCCGCAGCTCAGTGCAGTCGGGCAACACAGACGTGCACTCAAAAATATGAACGCGCGGTAAATCTTCTGATTTGAGACTGCCAGCCGGAATGGTGCGCACAGGAGCTTTATGTAGGGCAGCGTGAGAAAGACTAATTCAGATATACAATTTTCAATATACACATGATCTTCCCAAAATAGCTTGTATGACACTCGAACAAGAAAGTGGAGTAAACCTTCGTCAATCACATTTCACAACGTTTATATAGTGTCCGCAAGGACATTGCATGTGCTTACAATACAACACAAAAATTTGTTGCAACGACACTCTAAAAATATTGTTGTCCCTGTGCGCCAACGTGCATTTGTAACGAACATGCATTCGTACATGGTGCTATGATTTCGAGGGAAATAAAGAAGGCATGTGATCAAAGGTCACATCAAAGGTGTATGTTATTCAAGAAACGAATTATTGTCGGTTTTCAGATTTATACTTGGCATTAGAATGAAAGCTGAAAACGCGGTAGACGTGAATGTTCGAAAATGTAGATCTTCAAACACGGTTGGCGGGGGTTACTTGACATGGCCTCACGACACTGCTTAGCCACTGGGGAGTGTAAGGGGGTCTGAAGGGCTTTAAGAGCACCTCTACTCAAAATATTACAAGCCTGTGTTTCGTAGGTCTTCATATTTAATCGAACGCCTGGTGGCTAGTCCAACAAAACACACAATACAAACGATGGACGTAGCCTCTATTGACATTGAAAATAAAGTCCGTGATTATCTCCACTCACGTATACAGATAAAAGCCAAAACATATTTCATGAATATGTCCATAATGGCATCAAATGCCTGATACATTGCGAGTTGGTGCGAACATGAACGGACTCTCCATAAAGCGTGGTACATTAAGTAGAAAATATTTGCCCTTGCTCTTCGGATTTAACGTCCATGCTTTGATTTCCACGATAAAGTAAACACATCTTCCAATATAACGAAGACATTATCTTTTTAGAGCGTCTCCACACTGAACAATAAAAGTTAAGCTCAGTAAACAGTACAAGCACCGACATGAATATTCCGAAGAACCAGATCAGAAATAAAGGCCTGAGGTCGCTAAGGGTTGAGCACTGCCTCCGGAACGGGCATAGCATTGTTCGCTCGACGGTATGCGGTCTTGAAGTTGCTCATTGACTCAGATCTCGTGTAGAGTCCGGTTTCAACTCCACGACTCAGTGTGAACTTGACGTCGTCCAGGTACACAGATGATCGCCTTATTTCGGGTCCTGTGAGTTGCGTCAGCACAAGATCGAGAGATTCAACGTAACCCCTTCCAAGAAGCCTCGTCTTAGAGCTTCGAAGTGCTCCGGGCGTGCTATCGAAGTTAAGAAGGTGTCCTTTGTCGTTGCTAATCTTTATAGCCTTTGACTTGTCGCCGCCTTCACCAGCTCGTGAAGCACTTTGAACCTACCCTGACTAAACGGTCGAAATCGTAATAGTCGGAAAGGCTCTCGTAGTCATATCGGATAAACGCATTGTGATTGAGAAAACAAATGCGATAATTTTTCCGCATAATATCGACTAATGAGACGAACTGCAGTGGCTCGCTTCGGAACGGCAAAGAAGTAAGAAGTGACGTGACCCGACCTTTGAAAATTGTGGACATAATAAAAAGCATCAACATGATGAGACCAACAAGGAGTCGGGAGGACTCAGTCCCAAGAAGCACGCTGTGGAAACGAACACCTTGTTGCAGAAGCGATGCCAAAATAGGGGATACAAAAGTGAACGTGTCCTGTGTGTTCTTGTACAAAATCTTGTTGATCAAGTTAATGGTCAAAAGAAAAACTGCGAAGGATATTAACATCCCTATCCATACTTCCCATGAAAACGGCAAGACGAGAACAGCTTCTTTCAAAACTCGTTCCGGTCTAGGAACAAAAAACGAAAACCAACCGGCGTGGTGTACTGTACAACCTCAGTGTCGAAATACTGTTCTTTGGGGTTCATGCCAAGTTCAATTACGGAACTCGATAATCTCTCACGAGGTGTAGAATCTAACTCACTGTGTTCGAGATGAGACAAGCGATGTTTCAGTAGTTCAATCGTCACGTCCATGACTGGCTGCTCAGCATAATAATCTTTATCCCAAAACACAGTTATTTTACTTCCATTAAGAGGCAGTTGTTTTGGGAGAGATGCGCGTACATATTTGCCACATTTAGTACACGTCCTTTCAAAGCGAAGTACGGCATAAACCGTGTTTACCGCAAAGAGTTAGATTTTTTAGATCGTTGAGCATGGTTTTCAAGGGCTGAACCCGGAACTCGTCTTGAATGTGTGCACTTCCATTAGACAGCGTAATTTTGAAATATCCACTGGCTCTATGAAATTGTAGCATACGTGGAACGTTTCGGTATGGAGCACGCAATATGGGTTTCAACGTCACTCCTTCAGAAAATATTAACACTGTAATGTAATAATTTTCCTTTATGATATTAATGAAATAATTAAAAACAAAATCATCACAAACAAAACATAAAATCTTAACGTAACTTTGTGTAAAGGCGCGGCAAAGTTCATCATAGCATGAGTCTCCCTGAACTCTTCCGTCAGTCCACACTGTCACTGGGTAAAACAAAGTTTTCAAAAACATCGTGAACATCGTCACGTTTTGTATGAGTGCATTGCGGCTGCACAAATATGTCCAAGGGCCTGTTTTCTGGGTTGAATGATGACAAGAACTGGTCGAATAGTTCAGAAGAAATGAAGGATTTCAAGGTCAGCACTTCATGCGGCTTGCCTGCGCGTACTCTCTTCGGCAGTAAAGTTGCAGTGATGACCGTCACCAGAAAAACCGCGTCTGGTTTTAAAGCACGCCGTGTGAATTGGATAGAACATTCCAGAGCTAACATGACTCTCAGAGAAGAACTATAGCGTATTTCGGCTGTTACCTCAATGCTACAACATGCGACGATGTTTAAAATAAAGTTTTGTGTTGCGTGTAAGAACGCCTTCCTCGCTGTGATGCGCGTCACTGCAGAATTTCGCGGATGACACTGCGGATGAAGCATATTCGTTAGAACTAAACATTTGCCTTACACATAAGCGCTTTCCGTGTAGCCTCGTACCAGGAACTTGAATTAATGAGTTTATTGGTTCTCGTATTTTTGGCTTTTTTTCGACGATAGACCCACTAGCTGCTCTCGCTGTTGACGCTGGGGTTTGCTTTTTGTGTTTTCAGCACTATGCACTTAGGTGCCAATTAGAAAATAATGGTGTTTATAAAACAGCGCGCGCGTTTCCATGGATATTTCTATATGTCCGGTTTAATGAGAGTACACCCAGGTGCAGAAAAATGATAGGATCGTCCCTGACACCATTATTCTGACCGAAAAGCGGCGAGTGGGGATAAGCTAGAATGTAGAAGCTACATGAAATCGTTAAAAAAATAGATATGTATGTATGTATATATATATATATATATATATATATATATATATATATATATATATATATATATATATATATATATATATATATATATATATATATATATATATATATATATATATATATATATATATATATATATATATATATATATATATATATATGTATATATATATGTATAGATATACGCAGGAGACAGCGGGATCTGTAAATCGACCGGAAAACTTCCGGCTGTCTTACCATCGCGTACTGACTTTGTGCAGCGTTGCCCACAGATGGTGCATTTTTTCGTAAAATTTGCAAAGAACGAACTTACCTGAGGAAAAAGTAAAGAAAGAAAAGGCTTAGCTCCTATGGAAACGCAGCGACGCCACCAGTCTTCAAACAACACGGCGCCGTTTCGCACGGGAGACAAGAGATGGCGCAACGAACGCCGCCAACGAACGAGCATACGGCGCCGAGAGCCGGCACTTTAGCAGACGATCCTTTCGACTCAAAAAGCGGCGCGGTAACGCCAAACTTTCGACAACAAAAACAGGCGCGGTAACAGCAAGGAACTGCAGTTCCTTGTCTGCTAAACACGATGGCTCTCGGCGTCGTCTGCTCGTTCGTTGGCGGCAGTTGGCGTCGCGACCGCTTGCGCCATCTCTTGTCTCCCGTGCGAAACGGCGCCGTGTTGTTTGCAGACCGGTGGCGTCGCTGCATTTCCATAGGAGCTAAGCCTTTTTCTTTCTTTACTTTTTCCTCAGGTAAGTTCGTTCTTTGCAAATTTTACAAAAAAATGCACCATCTGTGGGCAACGCTGCACAAAGTCGTAGCGCGATAGGTTAAGAAACCGAATTTTCCGGTCGATTTAAAGAGCCTGCCGTCTCCTTGTTTCACCCAGTATATAGAGAGAGAGAGAGAGAGAGAGAGATATTTTGACTATACATCGCTCCTGTTCTGACAATGTGCACCAGTTTCGTAAAGCCCTCTGAGCTTTTTTAGAGCGCAGCTCTTAGGCGCCCGTTTCCGGCTTGAGCGGCGTCGGCGTCGCCGTTCGGCGTAACCGGCAAGGTCACGTGACCCCAAGGTCACGCAACCCCGCAGGTCATGTGTGACCTCCCCAGATCACGTGACCCCTTTCCCGAGGTCACGTGACCCCCCAAGTCATGTGACTGCCCCGAGGTCACGTGACCCCCCCAAGGTCACGTGAACCCCCACCCCCACTCCGCGCCTTCCCCACCTCCTCAAGAGCTGCGCTCTAATTCGGCAGTACAATGAGTTTTACACGGCTTTCATTTTTTTTTCTAGGAACAAGTAAGGATTGTTATATATTTCTTTTTTTTTTTTTTTTTTTTGTCGGCGGCATCGCCGTGTTGCCGCCATATTTGTGCGGTAGCGCCACATGGCATGCCTCCGGTTCTGAACCCGTGCTGGGTAGGGCAGTTCTATGTTTAGGGTGGGAGCTTGTGATCTTTATGTCAGTGGCTCCCAGACAATGAGTCGCGATCTGATGGCAGGTCCTGGTAGGTTGAATGGAGAGGTCCGAAGCGGCTCGAGCAACATGAAAACATTCGAGCATGGCTTCACTGCGGCAGCGTCGGTGAAAACAAACGACAGGTCCCAGCCCAACATCGATCGAGAAACTGAGAGTTTCCACGTACCCGAACTCCGTCCTCGTTTTGAAAACTGCTCTAACAATGCACGCTCACTTCAATCAGTAAGAACAGTCATGTGATAATTTCTAGCCAAGTTTTCTGATGTGCATACCAGCATGATATACATTACAAGACTCGAAATTTCTTGTAATCGACTGATTTTTGGTGTCATTTTGTAATAATTTGCAAAAAATATTTACTAAGTAATCGCACGAGTGACTTCATTATTTATGAAGTTACTCTAATTATCAGTAACTATTACTAAGTTTCCCTCCCCTTCGGACTAGCGCTCTCTCTTCCTGGAAGTTCTATCAAGAAAACCTCGATAGAGGTTTCACACGGGAGAATAGTTTACCAATATTGGTTGATGAAGAAGATGAGTGGTTAAGAGTTAGGTGATTCTAATGCAATCAGTGGAGTATGAAAGAACCGTTTTTAAGTTGGCGCAAATACTTTTGTTTTGAAAATCAAAAGTAAAAGTAAAAGTAGAGGTAACTTTTCAAACAACAGTCAATTAGTTGTTTTATCAAGTTATCAAGCTAAATTTAAAAAATATTTTGACCAAGAGCAATAGTAATTATGATTGACACTTTTTTTAGAGCAACGTGTGCGAAACTGGCAATGTGTAATAGTTTCTAGCCATGTTGATAGCCCGAAGGAGCGGTGATACTTGAAGGTTAAGTCGTTATGTAGAAGCAAGAGTGACGATCGATTTCTGCACTTCGTTTGTCGTACGAAGATTAAGTTATTTTGTTCAAAATTTATGTTTCATTTCTTATTTTAACGTGAGTTTAGGTTTCCTTTAACCCAATTCCTTTCGTTGTATTGCTCGGTAAATTCAAACTCAAGGAGCTCGACAACATTGGCGTCGCCGCGTACGAGTAGGTCACAGCGACCTTGCCGCAAGGCTTCGTGTTATGGTATAGTTCTGACCACGGCTAAGCCAGCGGTAGTCGTGGCTTTAGAGTCAAGTGACCAGGCACGCATATTCCTGGAAGGCGCGGCTCCCGGAGCGAGTTTCTCTTTATGCATCTTGTCGAAAACCGACATGGCAGAGAGAAATTCATATCGAGGAGATATTTTGAGTTTGGGGTTGCATGTCAAAGACGAAGAAATAATTGTCCCTTGCGTTCCCTCCCGCCGTCTGGCTCTGCAGACTTAAAGCCAATAAATAAAACGTACAGCATAAACAGCCGTTTATTTCACCCTGAGGTGGTCCAAGTAAAAATACAAAATATAATGGGTTTGGAAGAACAATCGATAATAATTTGATTCTGTAGTTTAATTAAGTTATTTTTGTTTAAAGCGAGAACATTTTTTCGAAGTTGACCTCCGCACCACAACCCGGCGCCTCTCCTCCGCACAGCACGCCACCTGCGACGATAGCTGACACGACTAGGTCCAAAGAAAGAACGGAGTTTTCTGCCGCTTCCCCTTGTCCGTCTTTCCAGATGAAAGGGAAGAAACGATTGGTATCGTGTAATAATCGGAGGTGCCGCCAGCGCGTAGCAATAGCAGGCCCGTTGTGCCCTTTGTACCCGAGGGCGGCTCGAAACGCGATGCCTAAACGAAGGGCGGCATCAAGTGTCCAGGACTTCTCCATGCCATCCCAAAGGTCCCACGGCCACCTCCAATTTCTGAAATAAAATTGATGGCTCTTCACCGTAACGTTAGTAATGCCCCTCTAACGTGTTTCTTTTTTTACGAAAAACATATTTAATGGTGTGATGGTGGTTTGAACTAGTAAAAGGGGGTGAAACTAGGGGTCATTTAATAATTCATGAAAAGTAAAGATTTTCTTACGGAACTCCGGATGATTTTTGCCTAAAAACCATGCGGTATCTGGATTGCTATGTAATAAGAATCATGGTCATGGAATTTGGTATGCTCGAAGCAGTTTCAAAACATAAGGAATATATGAGCATTTTAGCATTTTTTTGGTTTTGTTAGAAACTATGGCTTTGCTGCATGCGACTGTAAATACTTTAATTGACAGCCCTGTAGGTATACTTAACACAAATAAAAGTTTCAGGCCGTAAAACTAAATATCTTACAAAAAAAAGAAAACTAAATTTGTGTAAAATTGCGGTTTGCCGTTTAAGGAGCTGTCAATTCTGCCTTGAGGCGGCCCAAAGAAAAATACGTAACATGGTGAATTCTACAAAAAAGTTTATTTCATTTCGTTCTTTGAAAGTTTAATTAAAATAATTTTGTTCGAAAGAGGAAACAATCATTTTGAAGTTGAGCTTTCGCGCCTCAACCTGGCGTCGATCCTTGCGCCTCTTCTCTGCACAGCATCGCCACCGTCAAGCCCGGCAAAGCGTGCGATGGTGTCACGGTGTGCGGACGCTAGGTGGACCTCGAGTTGTCGTGTACATCTTGGTGGGAAAAGGCTTTTTTCTACTCTTGTTGCTTTATAACTTTTCCTATTTTGATCGTTTTGCGCGGCTGTGTCCTCCTGTGGTCTTCCACTCTCTTGATATCGGCAAGTGCTTAGCGCTGCCAGGTAAGAGCATCCACTAGTAAGCTTGCGGTTTTTTACGTACACATCGCAATCACTTTCTCATCTTGACGTCAGGACAGATTTAGACAGCAACACAAAAGCCCCGTGAACAGGCAATCTCAAACGACGAGGCGATGTGGTGTTAACGAATGCGCGCAGTTTGAAGCTCACGCCTCCTTGTGTTTAAATGGCTTTGAAACGTAAAATTCTTGCGTCGCTGAATAGTTCCGCTTTTCACCGCAGTATGCGTGACAGCTAGATTTTGCGGCGATATTATAGCGTTTGCCTTTAGGAGAAGTCCACGTCAGCTGATGCCGCCCGTATTAGGCATCCCGTTTCGAGCCGCCCTCGGGTACAAAGGGCACAACGGGCCTGCTATTGCTGCTGCGCTGGCGGCACCTCCGATTATTACACGATACCCGCCGTTTCTTCCCTTGCAGCAGGAAAGACGGACAAGGGGAAGCGGCAGAAAACACCGTTCTTTCTTCGGAGGTAATCATGTCAGCAATTGTCGCAGGTGTCGTGCTGTGCGGCGAAGAGGCGTTAAGAAGCGACGCCGGATTGTGGTGCGAGAGTTCAAATTTAAAAAATGCTTTCTCGCTTTAAACAAAAATTACTTCGGTCACACTTTCAGAATCAAAAGAGTATTCATTGTTCTTCGAAACACACCATATTTTGTATTTTTACTTGGACAACCTCAGGGTGAAAAAAACTGGCTGTTTATGCGTCAAAACGCACTTTTTTGCAACTTCAAGATTTTTGTTTACTGCGAGATATTTTATTGAGCGGTTTTAAACATTTTTCATATATTATATACCTGCAGGGCAGCCGGCGAAAAGTTATATTAAGTCCCGGTGGCAATTAGATATTTTTTGATAAAATAAAAAAATGTTACAATTTTCTCCATTTTTGTATTTTTAATTATTTAAATTAAACAAAACTTTACAAGCCAACCCATATTGTAAGTTAAAAGCCGTGCAAAGTTAAGAAAATATATTATTGTGTGTTTCACTAAAAAGCAGACTTTTCATAAATTATTGAGTGGTGCCTATGTTTCACGCTGTTTTTAAAAGTTAAAACCGCGCTCACGTCATCAAAAAAATTGTTTCGCCAAAACTATTTGAGGGCATGGCTACAAACATTGCGGCAAAAGCGTCATTATTTTTTTTTACAAATCAGAAGGGGTTGAGCGCGACGTCTGGGACGTTTGACATGGAATGACCTCATCTATGAGCGACGGCAGCAAACGGTTTTCTGGTTGCCGAGGCTCTAAAGGTTGCTGCGATCTATGAGCGACGGCGGCTAGCAGACAACCGGCAAGCACAACACTCCGGAAAGCTACCGCCATCTGTGAGCGACGGCGGCAACCAGACTGTTGCGTCAACCACGGATGTCGACATTTGTTTGGCACCGGACACGATCCTGGGGAAACTAGTTCGTAACAGCTCCGCTGTAATATATATATATATTCGATATTTCGATGAAAAGTGAATTTCATATAAAAAGTCAATTGGGAACTTATCTATGGGAAAAATAAACCAGGGCGCCACCAAGAAAACGACCCAGGAAGGACCGATTGGGAAGAAGGAAGCCTAGACCCCGACCACCATTCGTCCACGCACTGGGAGCCGAAGGGGTCATGAGTGTGTTGCACATTGGGTTCGACGAGGACAGTCGAGCACGCGTAGAACGTGTCATTCTGATCGCCGGTTTTTCGCAATTTTTCCGTGCGACTTACCTGACCTGCGGATAGGGGGCGGATGCACGCGCAGCCATAAGCTGGCTTCAATCTTATTGGTCTCGGTTTCGGAGTGCTCGCGGCTGTGTTGGTGTCTTATATTGTTTTAGCTTAATTTTGTGATTCATATGTCTATCTTATGGTGTACAATCAGTGATACAGTGGTACTGAAACAAATCTAAAAACTTCGAAGTTATTTCAAGCCTACATTGCGGACGTTTGCACGAACGCCTTCCTGTGATCATGTTCATCGTCCGACCAGGTTCAGCGGCGAAACGATTTAAGTGATGAAAATTAAGGATTACCACTGCCAATAGTTTTCTTAGAAGTAAATGAATGAAGAGGCTAATCCGCAGTTGCATGGTCGCATGTTTAATAGCCACTATTTCATTTTCGGGGAGATTAACTTTTTCTGAACATCGCCGACCGGAAAACCAACTGTAATGACACAAAAAATGTAAATAAGAAAAAGGCAAAAACGTTCCTACTTTTAGTTTTGTTTCTAATTGAAAAAAACTTGAAATAGGCTTTGATGGTTCATCCAAGGCGGAGTTGGAAATGTTTTCAACTTTCAGCCCTACAAAAGTATTCATTAAGAGAATTTCAAATGGATAGAACCCTGGCGAATAAAATATTTGCTATACTCACATCCTTACAACGTATGTTAGATAAGTGACAGATCAAGTTATTGCCTGACACCTGTCTTATTCAAATATTTGCTACATAAAATAAATGGTACAAGAGAAGTGACCTCCAACGAATTTAGCTCAGGTCGAATGCCAGACACAACTTCATGGACATAATTTATTTCGCTTCAACAAATACGTTTTCGAAAGTAGATCCGACATCGACAACCCCGCGCTGGGGTGATTTCTTACATGTATTTCACTCACAGGGCTCTGACTTTTGTGTTTAAATAAATTATCTTAGTTAGAAACCTTATAAGATACATGAAAATGAATGTATCTTCCGGAATATAATTTTCTTTATCCATTAAACCACAGGGTCGTTTATTCCTAAGTATAACGGCGAAGCATCTGCATTTTACAAACAGTGTTTAAAAATTCCGCGTCTTTTGGACTGTCTGCAATAAAAATGCTACATACTACGGAAGCAGGAGCGAGAAAACGTCATGGTAGCTCTGAATAAGGGTAGAACAGATTTTCACCTTTATTGAATTTTCAAATAAAGAATAGGGTGTGATACAAGAATTGAGTTATATGTTATTTCCTGAAATGATTATTGGGAGAACGACGAAGCCAACCGTGTTCTTGAATGCACAAAGTTGAATGGCACCATTTACAGAAAACAGACAAAATCGGACCCCATTATTCCCTTAAAATTTCCTGAAAAGAACATATAGTTTTGAAATGACATAAAGAAAAGCTTAGATACTTTGGCACCTGGTTTGGACCACTCGCGCTACATTTTGCGAAAAGAATGAAGACATGAATGGTTTGTTATTGTAGTAAAAATAAAACAAATAATAAATAAATGTTTTGTGCAGACTGTACATCTTACACGCTTATTTATACTCGGCATATTGTCCGCACGGACAGGCTTCAGCCGAAGGATAGCAGATTTTCTTCAGACAGTTTTTACCCGGGGCATAGTCTCTGCACCCGGTGCATCGTTGGGAAGGAAGAAACTTATTGTATATAGCACGCCTTAAGAAATACTTGATATAAATGATATAAACTCATTAAATCATAGAGGAAGATGCTTGCATCATAGAGAAGTCATCATTAGCAAAATCATACATTTACAAAATTAATCATGTCTCCTCGCAACACCAAGGAGGTGCCGAAGAAGGGTGTCTACCCTGCATCCATCAATCTTCGAACCAGAGATATCTTGAATTCTATGTATGCGAGTGTCCATATAATTGTAAATGCATGAATGTTCGAGGCGATGAATACAACCGTATGACGAATGGTCGAGGTCGCCAAGAAAAATAGGCTCCGAGCCCATTAAAGACACGTCAACCTCCGAGCTTTCCTTCAGAAATTCCTCTTTTATTGCTTCCCCGGCGCTCGCACGAGCTGCACCAGAGCGTCGTCTTTTGCGGCTCGTCCAATGCCGGTGTTTTAGAAACTGTCGAACCGACAAAGCGCTTTCACGAGACAAAGAGAAAACTCAATTAAAAAATACCGTGCTTTGAGATATGCACGGGGGTGAATAGTATTAACATACAAGGTGCTAAATGAGAAGACACCCTTTAAACAAACGTATAAACTATAAATTACAACAGTTCAAGACTAATGTATATGCTGTGTAAATTCAGCGATTATTGTTATGTTGTGCATCAGTTTCTCCACAGGTGGACGGTAATAGACATCGCGTCTATTACCGTCCATGAGTTCAATCTCGTTGTTCACGGGAGAGAGCCGGCTCACAATTCGGTGGGGGCCAGTGAACCGTCGTGTTGCCTTGAGCCCCACGGGTGCTGCTTTAAAAACACGAGCAGGCCCTTCTCGAAGGTGACTTCCTTGCGTCCGCTGACGAAGTAGCACTCTCGTTTTTCTTGAGGGGCCTAATGTGCTTGGCGGCCAATTGCCGAGCTTGGTTTTGTCTCACCTGAAGAACGACTGAATAGACCGATGCATCACGTCTCTCAGCGAGTGCCTGGTGGCCATAAACGACATCAAGGGGGAGCACAGGTTGACGGCCGTAGACAAGAAGTAAAGGTGACTGACGAACGGTGAACGTCAAGGACGTCAGCCCACTTATGGCCTCCTGCTGTAGGGTGATTCTACGGCAGTTCATGCAATGATGGTCCGGGTCATAAGTTTGATATTTTTGTTAAAAATATATATGAAAGCCATGTTCTTGGGAGGAACATTCAACTATATATGATCGCCGTAATTTTTTTCTTTCGCTGAGATATAACATAGAGAAGCCCGAGGCGTGGAAATTGAGAAGATTTCAATATGCTACTTTTGCACAGTCCTCATTTCCTCATCGAAGCATTCTACGTCACCATAAATTTTTAATACATTTTACAAGAGATATACAACACATACACAAAAAACTAAATAATAATAAAATATTATATGCCAACAAAAAAAAATGAAACCTGGCATAAAAACGCGTTTTAGAGACATATTCACAATTTGTTTGCAAATAAACCGATCTTTTATAATACCTCACAAAACATATCAAAATGCGCGCCTTTAATTATTCTTTAGAATGTTTACAAAGCAATATGCCCTCCAAACACTAAGGGGTCAAGGTGGAGAGAGGACAGCTTGGAAAGGAGACGTTGATGAGGGACACGGTCGAAAGCTTTGGAGAAATCAAGAAAGACGGCGTCTGTCTGGGCATGACACTCGAGGTTAGTGTGTAGATCATGAATGAAGTCACAGAGCTGCGTCTCACAGGATAGTCCTTTTTGAAATCCATGTTGATGCTTAAAGAAAAATCTGTTTGTTGTTAAGTGAGTCATGATGTGAGAGTAAAGAATGTGCTCAAGTAGTTTGGATGAGACAGATGTTAAAGATATCGGGCGATAGTTAGAGACAGTAGAGCGAATTCCCTGTTTAAAAACCGGGACAACCTTGCCAATTTTCCAGTCTGAAGGTAAGGACGCTTTCAGATAAGGACTGATTATAAATGAGCGACAAAAATTCACTGGAAATAATGCTGGTGTTTTTGAGAATTTTCGAATTTATATTGTCAGGACCAGCGGACGATGTGAGTTTTAATTTTCCTATTAGGTTTACGATACCGGCAGGGTTTATACTGATTTGGGGCATTGGCTCGTAAAGCTCTTCAGTGAGAGTAGGGATAGTGGCTAAGCACTCTATAGTGAAAATTGAGGAAAAGTAGTCGTTTAGTACTTTAGGGTACTCGCTCTCAGGGATGAGGTCGCCATTTTCATGGGCAAGATGTACGATAGGGTTATTAGTTTTTGGTGATACTAAGTTCCAGAACTTCCTGGGGTTAGTCCGCAGGATGGTCGGTAAGTCATGGAAGAAGAATTTATTTTTGGACAGCTTAAGGCTCCTGGTGTACTCTCTGAGGCAGGAATTGTAAGCCTCCCAAACTTCGGTCGTGTCGACACGTTTGGCCTTCGCAAAGAGTCTCTTTTTTCTATTTCGCAATGAAAGCAAAGTTTTTGTAAACCATGGGTTAGTCGAATCTGTACGAATACGAATTGTAGGAACAAATATTTTCACAAGTTCATTCATTTTTGTTTTAAATAGCACCCAGTTCTCCTCCACCGATCTAAGGTAAAAATTATCAACGTAAGAGTAAAAAAAAGTTGTCAACTCGCGGTTTATTGATACATAATCTGCCTTATTATAATCTTGAATGATCTTAGAAATAGGATGATTTACGATAACGGGAAGTGATAAGGTAATATGCAGTAGCCTGTGGTCGCTTAGCCCTTCACAGTAGTGAATATATTTTACGATGTCTGGTGACGTGGTTAGTATCAAGTCTAGGATATTATCTGCACGGGTTGGTTGATCAACTAACTGTGTGAAATTTAAAGTGAGACACATTTCCAGGAATTGCTTAGATGCTGCTGTACCACCAGAGGATAAATTTGACCAGTCAATGAAAGGAAAGTTAAAGTCACCAAATAACAGCATGTCGGCTTTAGGAAAACGACCTTTAATATCAACGAGAAGAGAGCGCAAATTGGTATGGAAGGATGAATCGCAGTCAGGTGGCTTATAACACACTCCTATAATGATCTTACTCGAGGGAGTACAAACGCATACGCAAGTAAATTCCAAGCTGTTGTTCAATACACACACGCCAAAAGAAGATATGTGCCTTTTTATCGCAATGAGCACACCACCACCCCTCTGATCACTCCGGTCATGCCGAAACACGTTATAGTTGAGGTTAATAGGAAAGATTTCTTTGTCTTCAATATCTGGTTTTAACCACGTTTCTGTGAGAATGACTATGTCTGATGCGCTATCCTCGAGTACGTCATGCAGCTCGTCTCGTTTTGGCATGACACTGCGAATGTTTGTGAAGAGGACAGAAACATTTTGGTTTTTATCGCGTGTTGCAGTTTGATGTGATGACGGTAACGTTTTGGTTTTGTTTTTATTCCGCCGGGCTAGTTAGGAGAGTTCGATGACAGATTGAGACTCAGGGTTAAATACGAATCGTTTGTTGTTAATATGCAATTTGTTGAAACGTACTTTAAACGGTACGTTTAAGTCTTTTCCGTATTGAAACAGTTTGCTTCGAGCAAGTCGCACAGACTCGGAAAAATCTTCACGCACAGCGTAAGGGGTATCTTTTAGCTTGAAACCAGAGGACAAAATGTTTTCTTTATCTTTAAATCGGGCAAACTTGACTATGATTGGTCTGGTTTTCTTGGGATTGAATTTTCCCAGCCGGTGCGATCTTTCAAGATTTGAGGGGTCGAGCGCAATGCCCAAGTTCTGCGCGCAAAACTGGATGATTCTTTCTTCAGATTGCCCCCACGTTTCGGATTGGTTATCAGGGCAACCAAAAAACAACAGATTTGACCTTCTAAGTCGATTTTCATTGTCTTCACACTGTTTCTGGATATTCGCCAGCTCGACAGACATGCCTTGGGAAGGCTGGAGCGTAGTTTCCGACGCAGTGTCGGTCGCAGCCAACTTAGCTTCCACAGCACTTATCCTAGAGAACAGTTGTTGAACTGATATATCGGTAGCTTTTTGCCTCTCTCTAGAGACACGACCTTCGCCAACATGTCTGTCTGCGTAGCCTCGATCCTCTGCACAGCAGCTAGAATACTCGCTATGTGGGCGCTGTCGGTATGAGGTCCTGGGTTGTCGACATGGTCAATGGCGGTATCAGGGCCCGGATTCATTTCGACGTCTCCCGACATTAATAAGAGGAGCTGAGAGACCGAAAAAACGTACGTGTACTGGAAACAGTAATAACAAAACGCTTTCCACCAAGAGCACACATCGTCGTTGGGGCACGACACCAAAAACAGACAAAGGTCATTGCTACGATAGCATTTGACGTGTTTGAGATAACCAACCTGAACGAACAAGCGAATTTGCGTCATGGCTTCCGCAGCGGTGTCGTGCCCCGACTGGCCGGGCTGTTGGAGCTGCTTAAGTAGACGCCCTTCCGTCGACGTCCCTGGTTGCCAGCCGAGGTTGATGAAAGTGCCCAGACGTGGCACAGCGATGTGGATCCGGCCAGGGTGTGCAATCTTGCCCCGCAGACAGAAAAACAGCGTCGTCACCGGGACCATGGGAATCGGGCGCGTAATCCACGGATGGCTTCGGCGAGATGATTGAAGAAAGGAGCAGCACCTGAACGAACAAGCGAATTTTCGTCATGGCTTCCGCAGCGGTGTCGTGCCGCTGCGGAAGCCATTTTTCGTACCTCTCTCCTGAGATCTCTTTCAAAAGAGTCACTGAAACGCCTTACCTCCTGTCTAACGTCTTGTTTAAACTCACTTAGCAACTGGGCTATATCTTTCATCATAGCGAAGAGCAGTAGTCAGAGAAAACAAAGAACCGATAGGAAAAAAAATAAGGCACGAGTACACTTGGCAGCAGCGACGGCAAAGCAACAGCAACACAATTTCAATCAACGGGGGAGGTTCAAACCAACCTGTAAATTTATGACGATTCAGTATGTGGCTGCTCGCCATTATGACGATTCAGTATGTGAAGTGTCGCAAATGCCGACCAGGAGACACGAACTGACGCGTCCGACAGGACGTTTTCCACTGAAGAAATGGCGGTTCCCGTCAGGGTCGATCCTTGTATTTTGATAAAACGACGACGTGTTTTTGCTGCCTCAGCCTGCAAATTTGCAAAGATTCAGTACGTGGTGCCGTTGCCGCTGCCACGAGCGTGCCATCATTTGAATGCCACGATCACTAAAGATCACTGCTAGGCAACAGTGCTTTAGAATTATTTGACGCCTGATTAATATCTGTACCGCAACCGCTTCTATGTCCCGCAGAGGCTTGGCCTCAGTGTTGTACGGAACGGCGTTCCAAGGAACGGCGTTCCTGGAACGCGTTCCTTTTAGGAGGAACGAAGGAACGCCGCCGTTCCATTTTGCATCGCTGGAACTGGAACGGGAACGCGTTACATTTTTACTGGAACGGAAAGAGTAACGGCGTTCCTTTTTTCGTCCAGTGGGGTAATTTTTATTTTATTTCTAACAGGGAAAGTATGAAAGTACAAAAACAATATCTTTACGAAGTGCAGGATCTCGTTAACTTTTTGGCTACTAATCTTATGGATTATTTTGTGTGGTCCTCGCTTGCTAACAGTTTCGGGTGCAGGAGAGCTGGTGGGCATTGATTCTTTTTTGAGTGCCCGAAACTGCGGTACAAAAAGCAAAACTTTTAGTCGTAGGAAAAGACAAAGAAAGAGGGTTGTTTCAAACTCAGCTACTTTCTTTGGTTCCACGAATCCTCATACACCCAGAAATCTTATTCCGACTACAGCCATTTCTGAACTTCAATAACGAGACCTACAATTACAACAAGATCACAGATTGCCAGATATCGGACTCACCCTTGTATCCCGAACATTGGTCACTTAAAAGATACACACAAAAAATAAACCTTTATTCCTTCTCTTGTCCCCCACCTTCAAACTGAACAACAAATCCAACCTTCACAAAGAGGTATTTGTAGCTTTCAAGACTGACTTTCCAAAAGCCCTACCCTCTCCTTCACTTGCTCGTCTTGCGGACAGCAACATCGAGAAGCAACTGTTGTTAAGTTCTAACACGGGACTTTGTTAAATTGAAACGTGTGAGGTTGTTGTAAAACGCTCGTGCAATCTTGGGTAAAAGTACATTCGGCTCGTCTGAATCGTCCACTACAAACATGGACATGGTTAATAGCTGAGATTTTTAACATGAATATATCAACAAATGAAACCCTGCTTCCGCGTGTTTTCTTCTCCTGGTGCCCTTCCATCACGACATACAAACTCGTATGCTGACTATTAATGGGATAGATAAAAATAAAAAACTCTGCTTGATTTAACTAAATATGGTAATTAGCAAAAAAATACAAATGTAACGTATATGTAACGATACGTTCCATTTTTTAACTGTAACGGGAACGAGTTCCTTTTTCACAAATGGAACTTGTAACGGGAACGCGTTCCAAAAATCAGAAGGAACGAGGAACGAGCTTTCGTTCCTTTTTTTGAGGAACGTGCACAACACTGCTTGGCCTCAACGGAAACCTATGGAGAGCTGTAAACTAGGAAAGGTTTGGGAAAACTCCAAGCTTTGTGATAATGTATTCAAGGTATTTCACTGACGTGCAGAAGATAACAAAAAACATTTCTGTGGCTTGAGCTTCAAGTTCGCTTCGTGGAACCTCAAAAAAAGTTTTGCAGTGTACGTCGCATGCTCGTCCAATACCTTCCTGTATAAAACACAATCATTTATGTAGGCAAACTACGTGGTCGTACTTATCATTCTCGATAATAGTGGCTACCGCACGCTGCCAGCTAAACGGAGCACCCTTGAGTCCAAACGGCATCCTCAAGAACTCATACAGGTGCCACATAGTAACATAGGCTGCTTTCTCGACATCTTCTGGCCGCATGGCAATTCGATAAAAGCCAGAAACCAGGTCCTTGACAGAGAGAGAAACGTGCACCCCGTCAGTGTCTGCAAGGCCTCCTCAAATCGCGGAACGGGGGTTGAGCAGTGTCTTCAGTGACAGCGTTGATTCTTCTGTAGTCGACGCACATATGTTTTGATCCGGTATTTTTTGTGACTAAGACTAAGTAGGATGGCCACAAACAGCCCGATGGCTCCACAATCTTTGGCATCAGCGAGATCCTTGATCATCAGCTCGATGTGAAATCACGCTGCACCGGCGACAGTTGACGTGGTCTTCGGGAGATAGGTATCGCATTGCCTGTCGGAATGGGATGCTGCCTAAGCCGGTAGTGTCAGCGCTGGTTCGCGCGAAGCAAGCTATGTTCCTTGAGAGAAGCTCTTGAACTTTTTCGTATATCTTCAGGTGCCAGCGTTGAACCAATATTGAACGTGAGACCCTCAACCAAAAGCGGTTGGAGTTGAGGGACAACTATTTCCGAAGAATTCGGGTGATCCAGGTCCTCCGGCGAAGGCGGGCTTGAGCACCTTAAAATGAACCCTGTTCCGTCGTCGCTAAGCTCAATGTCTTTCACACTTGTGACGCCCTAGCGACTCCGACAGTAGCATCAGAGGGTAGAGATAAATACACACTCACAACATCTTTATTGCTGGGGCTTTCTCTTGAGCAATCCTTTTCGTCCTATGTGTAGTATTTTATGTCAAGCTCAAGATCCTTGCTCTCTTGGGGGTGACTTGGATAAGGGTCAACGACCCTTATCCCATACACCCATACACCTTTCCCATACCCCAAACACCTTTCCCATACCCCCATACGCCCATACACCTTTCTCTTTCTTAAGTTTCTTGACTTGTCAAGAAGGTTCATCGTTACTTCGGGAATAACAGCCAAGATTTCCGTTTTGTTAGTCCGTGATGCAACAGGGTCTAATTCCGAAACCCTTCCTGGATGTAAAAGCTGTTCACGTAACCAATCCTCAAGTTAGCAGCATAGTGAACGTAAGCTGTACATAGGTGGAACCCGAATCCTGCTGTTCACCAGTGTAAGACGTCTCTAAAAAGTCACTTAGCTTGCGGCCAATTTTCTTTGAAATATCTTTCGCTGCTGGTGCTTGTCTTTTCTGGCATATTTGTCGCGAAGTTCATTTTTTTTAGCATGAACGGAAATGTCAAATGCTTTACACTCCCGTTCGCTGCACTGATGGCCTCTTTCACATCTTGGACAATTACTATCTCGTCTGGAACTTGGACTTCATTTGGTGGTCATGAAACGACGTCTTGCTTTTCGTCAAAATCAAGAAGATCTCGGCTGAACATTGCGAAGCAGTTCACACAAACACTGTCGTGCTCGTTGATGGATGACGCTAGTTCGGCAGGCAGTAGTTGTTTCATTAGTCCGATGTCTAGATTGGAAACTTTGCGAAAGCGTCGGTCGTATTCTGTTTTTCTTTTGTACATCTTGGGTAATCAGGGTAAAGGTGTCTGCCGCTGCTAAAGATGTCTGCCATCCTAGCCGCTCCGAGGTTAAAAATGACCAACCCAACAGGCGCTCATCGGCATTTTAACTCAGGGACAACGTTCTGTGGCAATCCGAAAAGAGGAGGAAAGTTGCTGTCAAAGCAGCGGGCGCACTTTCTGCCCTAGTATTGGCTGCGTTGCCACAGAAAGGTTTCCGCAAGTTAGTTAGCCCCCCTTTGGTTTTAGTAAACACTGTATGACAAACTGAGAAGACATGCCAGATCTTTTGGCAGCATAGAACCTGCCAACGAAACGTAACGCGAGGGAAAGTTTGTTCGTCTAACAAGTGGCGGCACCAGAGCTTTAGCTCTGGTAGCGGTTTCTTGAAATCAAAGCTTTTCTACAGCTTCTTCCTTTCTATCATGTATATATATATGTCATGATATGATAGTCGTTTCTAAACTGTATAGTCACTCTGTCTGTACTAGGGAAACAGTCACGGCAGCTATCCAAAAAGGGGATACGACACTCCTAAAGTTATAAAGTTTGACGGCAAGTTCACGTCCCGCTCGGCTCGTGGTTGCCCTTTCGTTCCCACTTTCCGTCGATGAGAAAGAGCCAATATCAAAACGGTTAGTTTCACCCCATATCAATCTGCGCGGTTTGGAAGGTACATTTGGTTCCGCCAACATAGTAGGGCAACTACTAGATACGGAGATTCGGAGGTTTCAACGGACCTAGCTTAGCTTTCGTGGAAATAAAGTTGTTTCAAGAAAAAAAACTGAACGCATGCTTATCCTGTACATTAACATCCTCGTTGGGCCAGGGCTTTAAAGTGTGTTTTCGTCACAATTGCTTTATAATCTAACAGAAAACTTTTCAAACCTCCTGTATATGTTCGGTAACCTCACATGACATGTTATTACTAATTAAGGCAGTTTCCATTTCTGTAGTTTACCTTTCTTCGTTCATCCCTAAGCTGACAGAATGGTAAGAGCTCCGAGCTCACCGGACCAATCAGCCGCATCCTTCTGATCACCCTACCCCGGCTCTCTGCTCGTTGGTTTAGGCAGCATGGTGATCACGTGGCACAAAGACAGCTGTATGGCTGGTCCGACGAGGAGGTAACTTCCACCAGCCTGTCAGCTTGGGGGCGAACTCAGTATAAGTAAGCAAACTGAACATGCGGAAGAACCCCTTATCATATTATCCAATAAATACTATCAATGTATAAGTTTTACCGAACTGT
Source organism: Ixodes ricinus (assembly GCA_037355805.1). NCBI lineage: Eukaryota > Metazoa > Arthropoda > Arachnida > Ixodida > Ixodidae > Ixodes > Ixodes ricinus. The sequence continues at coordinate 2,715 of JAZHYW010008069.1, read as the reverse complement.
GTGTGAAGTGGAAACCAACAACAATATGATCATGTTACAAAGATAATAAACATTTAGGTAAAAAAGCGAAAAAGACAGAGCAATCCGTCGCAGGATGGAAGATCAAATCTCTTCTTTTAAACGCACTGCTTAATATGACAAAACCATATATACCAGAGAAAGTTTATTGTATATTCAAAGCACATAAAACGCTTTTATACAAATAAATTAAAAGAGATAAAATATACATATCTATAAATTGACGTTGAATTCTGTACTTTTAGCTTTTCTTCTCAAGTTTGAAGTGTTGCTTCTTCTATTTAAACTACACTTAAATTAACCAACTTACAATATTTCGATACGAGTAGGTGCAAGAATTCATTTGCCATGGTTTCATGCCTTAAATACAAAAGCTACAACAGTACAACAAAAGTACAACAAAAGCTAGCTCGATTCACACTTTTTTACCAAAAGTGCACGATTCAAAAATGTTTATTTCATGAAATAAAAAAACCTGACCTTTAGAGAACTTTAGCCCTTGTATACGAAATCTGTGAAAAACAAAGGTTAGAATGGTTGTGCAGAAAAGAGTCTAAATGTTGCGAGACTCCAAAATGTGTCACTCGTGTAAACTGCAAAAATCGCAAGACCGACCTTCTGCCCTTTCGAAGCCCAAAACTCAAGAACAAAATGTTTTCCGTAGTTCTAATTTGCAGTTTGTTCTAATCACAAATTTCCACCAACATACTTTTTTTTCATCAATTTTGAGGATCCATCATTTTTTCCTGCATGATTTGAGAAGAAATCATCCGCTTAGCAGTTTCAAACTTGCGGTGGGGAACGGTTCGTCAACGGCATGCCGCAGCTATGTCCTAATAACGCCCCAATTGCTGTCTGAGAGTCACCGGCCTGAGCCAATGCGATTATTTTCTTACTCTCTTAAAGCGCGACCTCCGTGCCATCCTTCTTACAAATAAATCGGTTCTTCATCGAGTTAAAAAAAATAAAACTCGTCTGTAACTTTAATATTGGTTAATTCGGCAGTACCTTTTTTGACAGTTTACAACAGAAACAAGGGACAAAAAACAGTAATGACTAGCTTGTTTCGAGCACTAGTGACGATATCTCTGGGCATGACGCCGATGAAGCGAGCGCTTTCGCTAAGCCGAAACCGAGAGGTTTTAAGCGTGTTAAGGCCCCGTTGAGCCCCGAGTGAGTGTCGTCCCTTCAAAGCAGTATGGAATCGTTTGAAGCGCGCGAATTGCCTCACCTGCCGACGTCTCGGCCACGCGCTCCCAGTGGGTTTTTCATATTGCAGGAGACTGTAGAAGTAGGTGAGCAGCTGGTAACAAACGAGATTCTTTGTCTGTCTCAATTATGAATACAGGTAAGTTCGATGCTTTGGTCGCTGCTTGTGACTGAAATTAATTTCTAATGATTGTTGAACCCCGCTATGTTTACAGTGTCTTAGGTGTGATTTTTGACCATTTTTTTGTACCTCAAGAAGAAATATCAATTTCAAGCGACGATCTTATAAGTACTGGATTAATACTGACATCATGACTTCAGTCAAGGAAAATAATATATTGTATCTATGCTGTCGTCGGGACAAAGACACTGCGATCATTAGGTCTGCGAAACGACGCTACTTTCAGTAAATGTTTTATGAATCATGATGGAATGCACGCGAAACATAGAAGTTAATTAACTTTTTTGATGACACGAAAAAAAAAACAGCTTGACTCTCTTTAACAACATTTTGGATGTGACCTTCAATCAGCTGTCAACGACTTTAATATGTTTTTCGCTGCTTCGTCGGGCATTGCAAGCGATGATAATTTCACATTGTTCAGCTCCAGTCCTAATACAGGTACGCCCACGTCTCCGTATATTTGTCCTCTCACCTTGCATTACATTTGCTCTCTTTGAAATGCAATAAGTCTCTTGGTATTGATGGCATTCGTATTAATGAACTTCACCGCAACCTGTGGCATACTCAATGCGTGATTTTTACCATAGTTAATGAGATGTTAGGTTTCGGTGTAATTACCAGTGACTTAAAGACCGCTCTTGTTAAACCAATTTTAAAGGGAGGAACTTTTGAAAAACCGGAATGTTACCGCATAACTTCCATCATGCCTTGCGCTAGGGAAATTTTAGGAAAGCATCTGTATATTGCGATGCCCGTCTTCATTCAGAATTTGAACCTTCTGTGGCCAAACCAAGGAGGCAATGTCAAAAAGAAAAGCACCTTACCTCTGGTTGAAGTCTTTACCGACCTCTTACACCGGCCTTTTGAGCAAAACTTATATTCATGTGCTATTTTTTATGTTGCAGAGGCTCTTCCAATGGTCAGTCACAAAGCATTCCTTTCTAAAAGACAGAACTACGCCTTTTGTGGAGCATTTCTTTCCTTACTTAAAAATTTATTTCTTGAGAGTTCTCAAGTTGTATCTACGGGAAACTTCAAACATGGTCGGTTGGTGTTGAAGGCTGGTGTGCCACAGGGATCGTTTTTGTGACCTCTGCTAGTCATTCTTTTTCTTAATGACATCTCCATGGATTACTATTTGCGAAATTTAAGGTATGCGGGTGATACCTGATTTTTTCTAGTCATGTTAATTACCTGCAAGCTGTACGTGTATTGCAACACGACGCCACACAAGTAATGGACTGGTTATACGATTATTTTATTACTGTCAACGCATCTAAAACAAACTTGTTTGCTTTAGGAAT
>JAZHYW010008068.1:0-77495 GCA_037355805.1 Ixodes ricinus | reverse complement strand
CAAAGAAGTTGTTTATGGCTGTTGCACATTAACTGTCGATGATTGGGTCGTTATTGCTGTCGGTAAGATCGTTCTAGTGGTCGCGATTGACATTTTGGTGATAGAAGTTGCCAAACTCGAGTTGGATTAGACCGAAGGACAAAGGGCATGTCATCAGATAGGGATTTTATCTTGGCACGTTTGCTATTTGCCGTATATTCTTTTGAAATTATTCCATGGGCATTTCAATGTTGGGTAAGCCCGGTTTGTTTAGCTTTTCGATAGAGGCGTTTCTTTTTGTTATTTAGCGACTTGAGAGTTTTATTAAACCAGGATTGGTTTCTGTCCGATTTAACGCAGAGAGTCGGGATAAATATGTTGATGAGGTCGTTGAGCTTGGTTTGGAATATATTCCAGTCATCTTCAACAGTTCTGGAACTAAATTTTCTACTAAAGTCATCGTAATAGGCCTGCAATGTGTGATTAATGAATGTAAAGTCTCCTCTCTTATAATCTTTATTAAACGTTTGTGTAGGCGCTTTTTTGTTAATGGGAAGCGACAGTGTTATGTGTAGCATTTGATGATCGCTTAACCCTGGCGAATGAATGATGTTCTGGATATGTTCTGGGGTGGTAGAAAATAAAAGATGAAGTCTGTTTTCGAGCCCTGTAGGTTTCATGATGACCTGAGTGAGCGTAAAATTAAGAGATTAATCGAGAAAGTTTCTAGATTTATTTTCTGCCGACTTGTTTGCGACGGTTAGCTCTGTCCAGTTGAAATTTGGGTAGTCGAAATCACCAAAAAGGGACAATGACGCTTTACGGCGATTGTTTCTAAGCTCGTAGAGCGCGTTGCGCAGCTTATCAGTAAAGTCTATTGTTGCTGTCGAATGCTCTGTAGCAGATTCCTATTATAATTTCGGAAATGGGTGTTGTGACTCATACCCACATTAGCTCAAGATTAGTATCGCGGTGGATGCAGAAGCAGGATATGGTATCTTTTATGGCAACTATAGGACACCGCCGCCCCTTCTTAAGCGCTCGCCATGATGATATTTTTTGAAGTTCATGTGGGGTGGGAATATTTCAGTGTCATGTAAGTGCTTAGTTGACCAGGTTTCTGCAAGGATGATAATGTCGGCTGCGCTATCGTCAATGAAGCCATGTAGGTCATCCCGCTTGGGCATGACGCTACGTATATTAGTGAAGAGGACAGAGAACTGCAACAGCTTATCAGGCTTATGTTTTATTGCGGAGGCGGTGCAGTTTTTCTGGGTATTAGATAGTTAGCTGAGCGATTCAATGACGAAATCTGAGTTGGTGTCGTATATATATCATAAGTTGCCTACATAGAGTCTATCGAGCCGCAGTTTGAAGGGACATTTCTTTGGTTTGACGAACTGGAGAAGTTTGTTGCGCGCTAATCTCGTTGCCGCCGAGAAGTCTTCACGAATTGCGAAGTTGGTTCCCTTCAATTTCGGCCCGCATGCCAGGATTAATTCCTTGTCCTTGAATCGACTGAGCTGAACAATTATTGGACGGTTTTTGTTCGTTGCGAACATGCCCAAGCGATGTGCCCGTTCATCGTTATTTGCATCAAGGCAGAAACCTAGCTGCACAGTGCAGAATGCCATCAACATTTTTTCAGATTTCTTCCAGTTTTCTTCTGGTGATTCATCAATTTCAACGAAGAGCAAGTTGTTTCTGCGCAGTCGGTTGTTTGCATCTTCGCTAGATGCCGGAAGGGCTGCGATTTCGATTGTAAGTGCTTTTTATTTATTTTTTTATTTACAATACCGTCAAGGCCGTGAGGCGTTAGAGAGGGGTGTGGGGATTACAATATTGCTGAATCACTTCGCGAAATGCGGCGGAGTCCTCAATGCCTGCGATGTCACCGGGAGGGCCATTCTAGTCCACAATTGCGTCGGGGAGAAGGGAGTTTTGATGTGCTGTAGAAAAACATCGCGGCCGGGCTATTTTTTTAGGATGATCTAGTCTAAAAGACGAACAGGTTGGCGGAGTGAGAAGAGTATGATGTAGGAAGGGCGAATAATAAACTTTATGAAATAGGCACAGACGAAAAATTTCCCGTCGGGTAGCAAGTAAGGAAAGAGAAAGGTCCGATTTTATTCGAGTGACACTAGAAAAGTGAAAGCCGTTTACAACTCCCTGTCACGCCGAATTAGAGCGCAGCTCTTGAGGAGGAGGGGAGGCACGGGGGGGGGGGTCACGTGACCTCGGAGAGGGGGGTCACGTGGCCTGGGGGTCACGTGACCTCAAGGAGGGGGTGAATTTTCCCGCTAAATTTAGCGGGAAATTTTCCCCGCTAAATTTAGCGGGGAAAATTTTCCGCTAAATTTAGCGGGAAAAATTTCCCGCTAGAATTAGCGGGGAAAATTTTCCGCTAGATTTAGCGGGGAAAATTTCCCGCTAGATTTAGCGGGGAAAATTTTCCGCTAGATTTAGCGGGGAAAATTTCCCGCTAGATTTAGCGGGGAAAGTTTCCCGCTAGATTTAGCGCGGAAAATTTTCCGCTAGATTTAGCGTGGAAAATTTTCCGCTAGATTTAGTGGGGAAAATTTCCCACTAGATTTAGCGGGGAAAATTTTCCGCTAGATTTAGCGGGAAAAATTTTCCGCTAGATTTGGCGGGGAAAATTTTCCGCTAGATTTAGCGGGAAAAATTTTCTGCTAGATTTAGCGGGAGAAATTTTCCCCACTAGATTTAGCGGGGAAAATTTTCCGCTAGATTTAGCGGGGAAAATTCCCGCTAGATTTAGCGGGGAAAATTTTCCGCTAGATTTAGCGGGGAAAATTTCCCGCTAGATTTAGCGGGAAAATTTTCCGCAAGATTTAGCGGGGAAAATTTTTCCGCTAAATTTAGCGGGAAATTTTACCCATCATGCACCGCGCGGTTACGCCGACGGCGACGCCCGGCTCAAGCCGGGAACGGGCGCCTAAGAGCTGCGCTCTAAATAAATGAAAACCGTTTACAACTCCCTGTAACGCCGAATTAGAGCGCAGCTCTTGAGGAGGAGGGGAAGGCACGGGGGGGGGGTCACGTGACCTCGAGGAGGGGGGGGGGTAACGTGGCCTGGGGGTCGCGTGACCTCGAGGAGGGGGGGGAATTTCCCCGCTAGATTTAGCGGGGAAATTTTTCCACTAGATTTAGCGGGGAAATTTTCCGCTAAATATAGCGGAAAATTTTCCGCTAGATGTAGCGGGGAAAATTTTCCGCTAGATTTAGCGGGGAAAATTTCCTGCTAGATTTAACGGGGAAATTTTCCGCTAAATTTAGCGGGGAAGTTTTTCCGCTAGATTTAGCGGGGAAAATTTCTCGCTAGAATTAGCGGGGAAAATTTTCCGCTAGATTTAGCGGGGAAACTTTTCCGCTAAATTTAGTGGGGAAATTTACCCATCATGCACCGCGAGGTTACGCCGACGGCGACGGCGACACCGCTCAAGCCGGGAACGGGCGCCTAAGAGCTGCGCTCTAAAACTTGAGTGGTCAGATTGAATGAACTGGGCAGCACGGTTTTGGACAGCTTCAATACTGTCTGTTGGTGAAGAAAGGTGAGGGTGCCAAATGGAGGATCAATACTCTAATTTCGATAGTACTAAGGAAATGTAAAGGAGTCGCTTTAGGTTACTAGGGACAGATCTGAAGTTGCGACGGAGGTGACCTAGGCTTCGGTTAGCAGCAGACACCACTGAATTATTATGACTGTCCCAAGAGGGGTTTCAGTTAGAAGAACTCCGATATACTTGTATGTGTCAGTTTGTTGTAGAGGTACAACATTAAGAGTAAGAGGAGAGGAAGTTTGGAAGGTGGAAGGTTTACATTTGTTAACGTTGAGCGACATTTGCGAATTACTACACCATTAATAATGGAGTCAATGTCACTTTGTAACGCTGCAAAATCAGAGGGAGATGCAACTTTACGATAAACGACACAGTCATCTGCAAATAAACACATTGATGAAGACACCTGAAGTGGAAGGTCGTTGATGCAGATAAGGAAGAGTAGTGGACCAAGGACTGTTCCTTGGGGCACACCGGATGTAACAGGGGCGAAGGCAGATGAAGAGTCGTTAGCATAAACAAACTGGTTTCGTTGTGAGAGGAAAGATTTAATCCATGAGAGTACGTTAGTGCCAAGGATTAACAATGAAAGTTTTAGTAGCAGTTGGTTATGTGGTGCTTTGTCAAAAGCTTTAGCAAAGTCAAGAAAGACAGCATCGGTTGGAAAACCTGTCGAGGTTAGAAAAAAGATCATGGCCTATGCAAAGAAGCTGTGTTTCACAAGAAAAGTTTCTACGGAAGCCGTGCTGTTCCTTGTTAAAAAGGAAATGGAATCGAGGTGAATGGATACATTCTTGTGGATTATGTGCTCCAGTATTTTGAAGGTACAGAAGTAAGAGAGATAGGCCTATAGTTTAAGGGAGATGACTTATTACCGCTCATGTGGACCGGAATGACCTTTCCGATCCTCCAATCGACAGGAACTGTCGCTGTATTCAGGGACTGCTGAACGATTTTTGTTAAAAAAAGACTTTATGAACACACTGTGCGCTGCACTATTTTAGAGTTAATGTTGTGGACGCCACAGGATGAAGACACTTTCATAGATTTAATAATTTTAACAATACCGTCAAAATCAACATATATTGGATCCATACAAGGGAGGTTGTTAGCAATGGTTGGTAACAATGCTAAAGGACTTGGCATGGTGAACTGAGCAGAGAACATGTCATTTACAACTGAGGCACACTGACTCGCCTCTATTTTGTTTTTAAATTCATCTTCCAGGTTAAGTGGCGAGCGTGGAGTCTGGTTAACAACTTGCCAGAATTGGCGAGGGTTATTGAGTAGCAGGAATGGAAAGGTTTCCTGGTCGAAAATACGTTTCTGTTCCGCAAGCATCCGTTTGTCCTCATTTGCGGATTCATTATACCTGTCCCAAGATTCAATGGTGTCATTATTTTTGGCTGTCCGAAAACGGCGTTTCTTCTTACTGTTGAGTATTTTCAACGAGCGCGAGTACCAGGGGTTAGAAGATCGGGAACTTATGGTGGTGCCTGGGACATGTATTTCAACAAGTTCTAATAATATGTTCTTAAATTTGCACCAGTTTTCGTTCACATCCCGACAATCAAATTTATCTAAGAAGACTGAGAAGTTATTCGAGAGGTCCATGTTAAACTGCTCATAATTTATTTTGTTATATAGCCCTATCGTTTTAACAAGTCTTATACGTTCAGCTGGTTGTCATCGGATCCAGACAGCGACAAGATACACTCAGGTTGATTCGTTAATACCAAGTCTAATATATTTGAGCACATGTCATTTACACGCGTTGGAAAAGAAACCACCTGGAACAGATTGAAATCTAAACGAAGTTTAACAAACTCACGACAGTCACTGGTACAATGACCACAATCTTGAACAGGCGAATTCCGTTTAATATCGGGCAAATTAAAATCGCCAAATAAAAGAACAGGCTGACCAGGGCTGGTTCAACATTGAGTGGGTCCGCCTTGGTATTTTCTAATGCAACTATTCTAGCCTGGAGCTCTTCTATGGCCAAATGTGCTGCTGACTGCCGCTCTTTTACGGACTTTATTTCGGCGAGTATGTTTGAGTGTCCCTGTTCGATACGTTGAACGATGTCAAGAATATCTTCTAAAGTAGGCCCGGCGTTCGCTTCAACATCTCCGGACAATTGTAGAAGAATTTGTGATAGGAAAACATTGTCATACATTTCACCGCACAAGAGCACACAACTGAACCATTTCAAGTCGTAGGGGCACGACAATGCGAGCCTTCTTCCGTGGTTCGCGGCACACGCCTCAGCACACCGCCCTCTGAGGAGTTGTTTTCTTGGAGGGATGAGTTTTTTCATTTGTGCGTTTCTCTGCTACATAACCTCGCCCCACTGCTGTGGAGTTAGGCACTCTGCCTCCGCTTGTTTTCCTGAAACGTTTCTTGCGATGGGTCCATCCAGCGTGGAGATCCTCGACGTGGAAGCTCAGGCTCACTTGTGGAGATTCAAAAAGTTCAGGCCCACATCACAGTCTGCCTGCAGCAGCAAAGTCTATCACTTTCGAACTTTGGAAAGAGTGATGCGCAGAGCCTTGATGCCAGGGTGTCAGGCAGTTATCTTATTGACACCCCTGGCGACATGTCATAAAACGAATCTTATTCAGGCACGGAGCACGTTGGTGGTAATGTTCCTAGCCCATTTGCGCAAGCTGAGGAATCGACGCCGACAATGAAATGCACCGGCATTGTCTAATTTAGGAGAGGCCATACCTTTTGTTAATGCTTTCAGCCCCAAAACTGCAACTAGTGTCGCAAACCATGCAAGCCTAGCGCGCACTTCCGTGCCTTCACGACCCTGTATCTTGGGACACAGATGCGACAATCGGCTAGCGTAGGCTTAGTGGTGGAACATGGCGAAGGAAGCTGGTGTGGTCGGTGGTAATCCAGTCACTCATCCATGCCACTCCACGAGGCAATGACACTGGTGCAAAAAATGTCCTTGCTTGTAGAATTTTTTCTTGGGGCCGTCAGGAGCAATGCCGGCAATCCTACTTCTGGCACTAAATGTTGCGTTCTTAATTTACGAGATGAAATCCATGACCGCGTTAGAAAGTTTTTGACGTGCCGACCGCACGCTCTTTGTCATCTTACGTGGTTCCCGGCACAAGTCTCAGCACGCCGCTAGACTATAGTTACTTACTTGGAGAGGCCCTCGGGCGAAGTATTGTATTACTGAACATTTAATATTTAAATAACATTAAAATCCCCCGTTAAAGCAGGCCATATAAAATCTTTAAAATGCACAGACCGTTTATGCAAAACTACACTGACGAGTAAAAGAACCTCTTATGCGTATGTTTACATCTCTCGTTCAAGCATTCCTAACGCAGACTTGGCACAGAGTTTGGCAAAGAAAGCGTAAAAGCGCAACATGACGGCCTTATCCCAAATCGCCGCAAGCGGAAACTTCACACCGGTCAATGGTAGCGTCATCAAAACGCACACACCCGAGCTTTACGTGAACGCCAACGTGATTCAGCGCTCCATGAACCTCAGGGTGCTGGACCTTCTGCAGACGTCCTTCCAAGCCGAACCCAACGATTCCCAGCAGTTCCTGGACCTGGGCTGCGGTAGCGGAGACATTACCCTGAATTATCTTCTTCCACGCTGCCAGCCTTGCCGAAGACTCCTTGCCGTCGACGTCTCGAGGGACATGATCGACTACGCCCTTCAGAACTCAAGCCATAAGCTGATCAACCTTGACGTGTACGACATCAAGCAAGATCCGTCGAGCTTGATCCTGCAGCACGGGCAGTTTGATCGAGTATATTTATTCTTCTGGTTGCAATGGGTAAAGGACCAGAGGACAGCGATGAAGCACGTCGCTGAGCTGATGGTTCCTGGTGGAGAATGCCTGCTGTTCTTCCCTGCCAGGGCCCCCGTGTTCCGGGTGTGGCGCAGGATGTGCCGGATGGACCGCTGGAACCAATACACGGAGGTTTGTAGCTTCTGTTAGTGTCCATGCAGTTCATCACAACAGTTTCTTGGTGCCTTAAAAAGTCGCACGTACTGTTCATCACAGAACAACGCCTGTCATAGTATGACGAGATATGGCTTGATTTGCGCTGCCTCTGTCCTAATGAACTTTAACAGGACGTCTAGGCTAAATGTTTCTGGCGAATGATGAGAAGTGGGAAGAACCTGACCATGAAGGGTTGAGTAGCTTCGTTGGCAAAGCAATATATTTTTCTTGGTATGTCCATTGCATATCATTAACCAGTTAGTACAGCGTTTCTACCCAAACAATAACTGTAATATAGTTTTTTCACTGCACAAAAAACTACGCATCGCTGAACTGTTATTATCAGTCCAAATGTAGAGCCAGCGGTACGAAGTAGATAGCAAAGTATCAGACCTAACCGTTCTCTTATTCCAAAGGTACAAGCGATTTCCTAAAAATTTTATTGGGGCAAAATAGCCAAGTTTTCGTTTGTTTTCGGTAACTGGCGCCATAGAGCTACATGTATTCGAGAGCCCTATTGGCCGCCACTTTCCCATTCAAAATACCAGCAAAATTAACAATAACTTTTGAATAAGATAGTAGCTAGTGCTGAAACTTTGGCATGTGGTTTAAACCGCTAGCGCTAATTTTGGGTGGAAAAAGGGCGCTCGGTGACGCGACATTTATTTTCGCGGTGAAAAATTTGGTGTAAATGGGGGAGGGGGGAATTTTGTAGAGTTCTTCCTAAGCACTATTTTGAACAGTTTGATAGGGAATGCCGGAGAGCATGGCCTCTGATATATGTTGGTCTGCCCCATTGCTGATGAAAGAGCGTAGTAGAAAAGGGGGGGGGGGCGGGTGCGAGGGTGTGCAGGTCGGAGCGCGGCCGGGCTAGATTAGCGCGCTTCTTATTCGTGCTGCCTGTTTTGTACTACGAGAAGGCATATGCATCTTTCTGCGTTTGGGAGCTGCTACTCAACTATTCTGTCTGTTTCACCCTGCTGCTCAGCGGCTTTTGTTTCACCTGACCCAGTGGTTTACGGTTGTTTCCCGAATTCCACGTTAACATCGGAGAACGCTTCTGGCGTGCCTATCCACCAGCTCTTCAACGATAAATCCCTATACCCTGGAGGAAGAAGAGGAGGCAACCTGTCTGCGAGCGACAAATCTGCATCTACAATTTTGTGCAGCAGGCATTTTAAACAGGGAGTTTACGCACCGGGATACTGCATAAAAACATAGTCCGCAGCTCACGTTATTCGATGGGTCTTCGAAGGACCAGCTGCTTTCATCCAAGAATGCCCGAAGAAAACCAGGTTTGAAGCAGCCGGCATTTACGTCGATACGCATACAACAAAGGGCAGATCTGTTGGCTCCCATGTAAAAGGTGAAGAGACCGATCAAGGTTAATAAAACGGCTCTCAAGCACGCGGTCCTCTACCTATGGCTGCATAGCCAAACAACTTCTCCTCGGGCATGGCGTGACACTTGCTACAGTCGCGTTGCGGCTCAGCTCCCGGCCACCAAGTGGCGCTTCCAGACAACTATCTGGTAGTGCCGAATAGCAAATATAGGCGCTGTCCTGCATCACTGAAGAGGCTGTAATACAACGAGCGCGTATCTAGTCCGGACATTATCGGTGTAGGCACACACTTTCGCAACCCCCTCTCCGATCCACAGTCTCATTGTACCCGAGGATGCGCAGCATATATCGAAGGCCACGCGCTCCGCACTTTTTGCTCATACTTGCAATACCTTTAGTAAAGTTTGTCATGAACAAAGTTCCTACTAGTAGTGTGTCACCTTCCCAATATTTGCAGCTCTGCGAGAGGCACATTCCAACCAGTTATGACATGATGAAAAAACGACGCTGATTTCGTACATGGGAGGTCTTCTGGAATCTGCGGGCTTGAAACATCGCACATGCGAAGTGATCAGCTCTTTTCAGGGCAGCAACGTCTTGAGCCAGATGATTGATGATTGCACATAGGAAATTTTGTTTTATTAGATTCAAGTTAGATGCATTGTTTGACTGTCTTTATCGTTCACCGACACATAAATACTGCTGGAGATGTTTTGCTGCCAAATGTTCATAGATGAACTGGTGTTTTCCGCCGCTAATTACGAGGCACCACTTTTATTACATCATGAATAGGACGAGCTTGAGTCAGCGCTCCCTATTCATGATTTGCACTCACAAAAGCAAAGCTCCGTTCAATGCCTCATATTACTTGATTCATTGGACAATGATTGGAGCGTCAGGTTTTGTGAGCTGTGCTTATCGTACATTTCCTCAGTTGGAACAAATTACACGAGGATATGTCGGAAGATAATAGGTTTTCAACGCTAAAATTATTAGCGCGATGATGAAACTATTTTTGCACTCGGGGGAATTTTGAGTTATTCTGACTCAGCAAAACAAGTAACAAATTCATATAACGGACTTTCTTCAGTACATTGTACATTTGAGAAGAAAAAGGTCCTACGAGTTTAGCGTTAATATATCTTAACACGTCAACGTGTCTGCGCTTAGAAACTGTTCACAATCGCGCAGACATGTACACGTGCCTTCTTAGAAGAATCTCTTTCAGTATAGCACAATTGATTTCGTACTCACACATAACTTGGTACGTCACTCGTTACTGAAACGCTCAGAACTCGGTAACGAGTTCTAGCGTGCCACTTTATTTGTTAATTTACTCCTCGTTATTTGTTTTCTAAATTAATGATGAAATAAACTTGAAGGCACTGCAGGACAGGCGCCTTTCAGTGTTGTAGTCGTTGAAGGTTTTACGCAGGTATATGTACATTTTCAAAGACGTCGTGCACATTCCCACATGAATTCGTATAGAGACTGCGTACCACCATGATGTGATCATGGTATGACCGAGTGCCACTAAATATTGAACACTTTAGAGGCGAATTATTCATTACCGCTGAATTAACTGTACCAGTCTAAAGAAACTGTCGAAAAAAACACAGTTACTTGGCAATTCGAGCCTATTATTATTTTCCCGTGTCGCTCGTCTTTTGGAAAGAAAAGCCTATGATATCACGTATGGTGTAACTCAGTAGTGGCTGACGACGTTCGCTGAGACAGCACGGTGGAGCCAATATCCTAAAAGACTCTTGAAACGTACGTTCACGACTAGCACGGCGGAGGCTCTGTTCTCGGTGTTCCAATCAGTCTTGTGCCGGTTGATCACACACTCTTCCCATACCCACTTACACCACCTAAAATAATCAAAGCCCGTGAACAGCCTCTTCTACCTTATTTTAAAGTTGAAGCTGAAACGACCTAACACAAGCCAGGAAACAAGCCAGCACCAAATATTCAAACTCGAAATGCCGACAGAGGAACGTTCTTTCGACACTGGAGCACTCTCGGAAACATCTCGAGAACGGTGATAACCCGACCATAAGCCATGAGACAAATATTGCAACAAGGCAAGAAAACGAGGTACGGGCCGGATGGGCTCTCAAGATGCGAAAATAGAGCCCTCCTCAGGTTACACGCGCTTCTGAATTCGCGTCTAGAGACCTAGTAAAGCGCAGAGACAGAATAGAGCGCTTTATTTTATCTCTTCCTTCTTCATCCCTCGTCTTTGCACTCATTTTACCAAGATGTATAGCCAGTTAGCCCACCAGATGATTTTAATGTGCTTATAAAGCTTAGTATCGAGGGGGAAAAAAAGGAACAACCGCAAGAAAGTAGCATTGTTTCCCCGTTTCCACTTGTGCCTATTCTATCGAGTATTAAAAATTTTTTTGGCATGAACTTCGGATATAGTGACTACGGCTCCGAGCAAAGCAGTACGTTCTAAATGCGCTTATAAGACCAGCAAAAAATGTGATTTTCAGCGTCGTAAAAATATAATCTTGTACGATGCACCAGGGATACTGCTCGCTATACTGGGGCTGCAGAGAATATCACTGCGGTTCTGTTTGCTTCTGTTGATTACAAAGAAATCATTCTGGCGTCACTGAAGTTGAAACAAACTGCTCAATGCGGAAGTATCTTCTAAAATAATTGAACAAAATTTTAAAGTGTATGTACACTTCTCACGATACCTTACAGCGAAAGTAACCTGAGTGCTTAATAGAAAGAAAGCAAAACACAAAAAGAGGTCAGAGACAGACATGTACAAGCCTCAGTTCACAACAACATTTATTCGAAGCCAGCAGAACCCCGCCGACAGAAACATCGGGTGGGAAAGGAGGGGAAAACAGCAAGTAGATAGAAAGGAGTGTATAACTGCGAGAACAAGGAAAAGACAGAGCGGCCGACCACACGTACAATGAAAGAGACGGCGAGTCACGAGCGTGTGACTGCCAATAACCAGATCACTATACTCTTCGCCGCCAACCTCTTGGTGTTCCTCAGCGGGCCTTTGCAACGGAGGAACTGCAAGGGGTTTGGCGGCGGAGAGGAGGGTGATCCGGTTTTTGGGAGTCGAATGCCCTTGTCTTGGCGTCATATGTCATTGCGCCTTCTTTCGATCTGCTTCCAGTTTTTTCCCTCCTTTCCCAGCCGATGCTTTTCATTGCGGAGTTCTGCTAGATTCGAAGAAATGTTGATGGGAACTGAAAGCTTATACATCTCTGTCTCCGTCCCCTCTATACGTTTTGCGTTCTTCACAAACTCATCATGACGCGAGTAGTACTCTAAATGCTCTATGAAGCAGGTGTTTAGAAACCTATCTTAAATACTCTTGTCGAGTGTACTGTGCAACACTGAATACTCTGCCCAGCCCTGCTAGAGGTGGAATCAGAATCGATACAAATGGTGCACGTTTTAAACCGATCCGACTGATTGAGCCAGCTACAGCCCCAGTTTCTTGGGCGGTGAATGTCGTAAACTAATAATGATCACAGTTGTGTTGCGCGTGATTGTGTTAATCCTTTCAGACTGCCACGTTACTGTGAACCCAGTGCTTCCCCTGGTTCCCGAGTCAGGGAGGCCGGACTACCTACGAGAGCTGAAGGAGGAGCTTTGCAAGTTCTGGACGTAGGGGACACCGGACTCCTTCCAGTACACTGCCGAATATTTTCTTGTGCATGCTAGTAAACCTAACGTGTAAAGCGGTAAGGTCACCTGAAATTCCCGGCACAATAAATAAGTTTTCACATAAGTACATTATTGAACAGTCCATAGCGGTTATGACTCAGGTAAAAAAACAAAAAAAGGTTCTGTTATTTTTGCTTTGTATACTTGAGCGATTACATAGGTAATTTGTTTTTCTTTTATTTGATTTGTTTGCTGAATGTTAGCCTGAAAATGTCTAGAATTGACACTTCATGTGAATTATTTATACATCTGCATTTTTGTTTGTTTTTCCTCATTCCTTGATTGTTGTTGGCTGGTCGTCGTCCGAAAATTGTCACTGACGAAGAGGCTTCTCAAGTCAAACATTTGAAATTCTTGGACCTGCAGCCTACATCATTATCGGATGATGCCTGGTGTGAAATAAGATGTTAATAGTTTTAATAATTTTTTCCCTATTTAATTATTTTATGTCCTCTCCCCCTTAATTACATAAACGCACAAATAAAACAGTCTAACGTACGGACTATCACAATTTATTAATCTGTATGAAAGCATCTACGTGTCCAGGCTGTAAACTGGGGCAGTGAAGTGCGACCGCTAATGAAAAAATTAAAGCCGTTTACAACTCCCTGTAACGCCGAATTAGAGCGCAGCTCTTGAGGAGGAGGGAAGGCACGGGGGGGGGGGTCACGTGACCTCGGGGAGGGGGGGGTCACGTGGCCTGGGGGTCACGTGACCTCGAGGAGGGGGGGGCGGATTTTCCCCGCTAAATTTAGCGGGGAAAATTTTCCGCTAAATTTAGCGGGGAAAATTTTCCGCTAGATGTAGCGGGGAAAATTTTCCGCTAGATCTAGCGGGGAAAATTTTCCGCTAGATTTAGCGGGGAAAATTTTCCGCTAGATTTAGCATGGAAAATTTTCCGCTAGATTTAGCGGGGAAAATTTTCCGCTAGATTTAGCGGGGAAAATTTCCCGCTAGATTTAGCGGGGAAAATTTTCCGCTAAATTTAGCGGGGAAAATTTTCCGCTAAATTTAGCGGGGAAAATTTTCCGCTAGATTTAGCGGGGAAAATTTCCCGCTAGATTTAGCGGGGAAAATTTTCCGCTAGATTTAGCGGGGAAAATTACCCATCATGCACCGCGCGGTTACGCCGACGCGCGACGCGCGACGCCGACGGCGACGGCGACGGCGACGCCGCTCAAGCCAGAAACGGGCGCCTAAGAGCTGCGCTCTAAAAGGGGGGGGTCTCTTGAAACCAAGAGTGAAAATGATCGGTTTGATATTCATTCGATAGTCAATTTATCTAGTGCAGAATACTGAAAACTTTTACCTTAGTGGCATAGCAGTTAAGGTCACAACCTCACGCTAGCGTTGCAACCGTGCGACGTTACGTCGACGCTTTTTTCGTGTGTGTTCGTTAGTTCGTTTTTGTGAACTTGCTGTTTTACGACTAAGGGGTCTATACCTCGCTGATTTTATTATTTAGAAAGAAGTTCAAGTCTAGCTTATAGCGAGCGCATCCAGGGTTTTAAATATATAAAATATTGCGCACAAAAATAAAAACAGACACAAAATACAGGTCGTTTTAGCATATATTGAATATTCCGATATCAAAAGTATTACTGACGGAAGCAAACGAGGCTTGGATTTCGTGTTTTCGTTAAACCTAACGTTGGCCTTATAAGAAGGATTACGTGTTTTTGGTAAATGCCGATAAACACCGGAAATCCCGAACCCGAGGAGGTTTTATCAAAATTGCAGAAAATCGATAAACCCTGAATTGCAGCAGATAAACCCAAGCTTAAGAGGAAGGAAATCTGTATCAGCAGCTTTGCTTTGTGTTAATTGGTTCGGCACATAGACCCCCTGAACTGTCCGCAAAACTTTGTCCTTCACAACACCACATCTTATCTTCTTTTGTCTTCTTATCGGCGGCGTGGACATTTTCGAAGTATTTGGGTCACGGGTATGTTCCCGGGGATTTGGGGAATCCCACCTCCTTATCGCATTTTCTTCTACGTGAGCTGTGACAAACCCCGATCTTTTGTGCGTCGCCAAAACCTTAAACCGAGAAACACTGAATTTAAGACTATAAATACAAAAAGCACTTCTAAATTCGAAGAAAAATGAACTAGCAAACAACACGCCTGATATTTAAAAAACAACAAAAAAACATGAAACCCTGTTACAACATTTTTGCCCCTAGACGTTATTTGAGGCCGCAATAGTGTTCCCTGAAGAAGGAAAGACTCTTTCCGAAACGTCGGTGTATTAAAGTCTCTATTGTTATTCAAATCGCTCGTAACGACCTAACTATTGAAGCAATTTCCAAAATTCGATTTTCTCTGGTTTGCCACGTAAGTTCATAAGTGACAAACAGAATCCAGAGCTGCCACGGGACAACCGAGCGACCAGGAAGTAAAGTCTAAATCTGTACTTGTTTCGCAAATTAGTGCCGAAACACGCGAACTCTCGCTAAAGAATATCAAGTTTGGTTATACCTCTGCTTCTTTGGAACCTCAGGAACTTGAACGACCAGACAAAAAACCAACTTTGCCTAAACCTTTCTGCTACTAGGAGACATATTAATTTTTTTACTCACTAGTGGCTTTCGAACAGAGCACACTCAATGAACTCGCCTTTTCTCAAAGTTCAGGCCTCTGTCCTGTTATTTTTATTATCACTATTTCTTAACCTCTACAGTATTGAGGAAAATACAGTGAGTGCACACGCAAGCTCGTGGATGTTGACCATGTTGAAAAATTCCCGAGACTCTGGTAAAGGACGCTAAACTTGGTAAGAGAAAAAAGGACACTGGGAAAGGAACGACCAGTGTACTTTTGTTGAAAAAATTGTATGCGTCTGCTAGTGCACCTTCCTCGTTGATTGCACCATTCTGCTACCAAAGAAAAAAAAAGAACAATTCAGGACATCGAATTTCCACACCGTTCGTGAGATTTTGCTAATTTATTTATTTCGTAGTTCTTTTTTTGTCCTTGTCAGAACTTGACCAGCCACCCGCAAGGTCACGAGAAAGCGTCAGGAGCGTCTGTGTGAACCTGTCTCCTACACCTGAATGTCGCACTTTTCTTTTCTGGCGTTGGTGTTGTCGTCAATTAGCTTGGTGAATCGGGCCACCCTGGTATTGAGGACCGAAAGCTCGCCAACATCGCAGCCGTTCGCCCCACCAGACATGATGCCGTACAGAGTCCACAGGTTGGCCACCTTGCCCACCACAGGGGCCCCAAGATCATGCTGGCGTCAAGAAAGGTGGGTTAGGTTTAAAATGAAAATTGTAACTTCTTCAACTCCAGGTTCCTTCGTGGCTAATGCAGACAAGCCAACCTGCTGTTCTTCCAAATATTATGAAAATGGCTTCGAGACAAGCTATGACTATGTGACCTGCTCGGCTTCTACAATCTTTTAGGGCACTTTGATTGTTGTAAAGAGCCTACTTGATTTCATAATTCATATTTAAATACGTTATAGCCGGAAGCATTACTTAAATAAATTTCTTATCAAATTTACACTGCTTTATCTCATGCGACCGATGTGGCGATAGCTAAATTCATAAAGGTTCGTTAATCGCAAACGTCCTTTCCGAGTGTCTTTGATTTTACCTATGTTTCCTCTTTGAAATTACTCCTTATGTCACACAGTCAAGTTAAAGTGACCCGTGCTGCAGGTAGCTTTGGTCTGGTGGCGTGACATGTTTTATGACATCAAGGAACGAAAGTGTTCGTACGTTAAAACAGGGTACTTAAAGAAATAATAAGCTAATTTTCACATTTATTAAGAGAAGGGAAAGCGTTTTTTTGTTTGTTGATGTGTCCCCCACCTTGCAAGGCGATCCTACCTCGGAGACTGCAGAAGACGTTATTAGGCACCTCCTCGTCGTGCTCATTGTAGCACTGGTTGTTCTTCACGGACTTCATCCTGGCCTGCTTCGGGCCCGAGGACAGGTCGTCGCCACTGTGGTCGTGGCCATGCTCGTGGTCGTGGTCATGGTGGCCATGGTGGTCTAGAGTCGGAAACCAGACTTCCCAAGGTGTCAGCTTTGTAGCATGGATTGTCCGTAGCTATGCTTACGTCCATGTACTCCTAAAGGATCATTCAAGAAGCTAACTCTAAGACGTGTGAAATATTTTCCTCATTCATGAGTTAGAGTCAGCTGTGCTCACTCTTTTCCCTTCGCGATTTGTCCTTTGCAACAGTTGTCGGTCAGTGCTGCATCTTCTTTGACAGGGGAGCTATAATAGGATGCTAGGGACTGACGACATCCTGCTCTTAAGTTGCCATCAGTGACACAAGCGGACAGCTGCCGCCACGTTTCCCTAGCAGCGTACTTCTGCAGCTCATACTAGGGCCAGTTTGGCGCAAGCTTGGGCAAGGCTTGAGCCAAGTTGGATTTAGCTCGCGCCAGTCTGGCCCAAGCCTATGCCGTGGAAGTGTGCTACTTGAGATGCATTCTCTATGGAGACTTTGAGGCCAATGTACGTTCTGAACGCGTGATACGGTTTCTTTCACATTTCTTTCATAGAAAATGAACGACCCATTTTTTTTAGCGACTAGCTGTACTTGTTTTAAGGCTTACAACGCTTTAGGCAAAAAGTGCGCTCTGACCTTAATAACTACTCCAAAGTTCAAAAACGCCGCCAACTAAGTCGTGCGTGTCTATCATTTATTAAAGTGTTCTCAATTATAACTGCGCGAAGAATAATTTATTTATTTATTTATACGAATGCCTAGTCGCCCTTAATAGGGTATCATTGTGCGGGTAGATGACGCAGAAATTTAAGCATGATAGAGCTTAAATAGGTAAGAGAAAACATTCAATGATGCTGTAGGATATAAAATGAAAATGACATGATAGCAACTTTGCAACATATGAAAATAGAAACAGATATGAACACAAAAATATTAACAAAGGTGAATCTATAAATCTAGTTGATCAGTACGCTTTGCAGTGTTGTAAAAAAACAAGGATAGAGGAGCAGATACAATTTTAGGTGAAATGATATTCCACTCAAGCACTCTTCAGGGAAAAATATGTACTTATTTATGTATATGCTGGACATTTACTCACGAACTTTAAGATTATGGTCTGTATGGGGGGACACATAGGTTGGTTCTTTGATGTATTGTATTATATTGATGCTATTTCTGTCATTAAAAATCATATAAAAAAGCGCAATATAAGTAATTTCCGCCGGCTTGCAATCAAGGTCACCCCCATTTAGTGCATCTAGCGGAACAGCTTTTAGAGAAGTCATATTTGCTTGAGACAAACCGCGCTGCTAGTTTCTCTATTATTTCAAGCTCATATAACTTCACTTTGTATGAGGGTCCCAGGTGGTATAAGGGTATTCTCAATTTTATGAGCATCACGGCCAACTAAATTTAACTTTCTGCTTCCCCTTACTAGCATAAAGAGTTATCTCCTAGTAGAGGCAAGGACCAGACTAAAGTAAGTGCATTCTAATTAATATTGCTTCTAGCAAAAAAACTCACTCCTTTCAAATGACCAAAATTACGTTAAGAAGAAGTGTGAAGGACCTCAGAATTTCGACCTGATTTCCCCGTAACTCTGTACCTCTGATACGTTTTGATCGTGTATGAAAGTTTAATGTTTGAGGCTGAAGTTCTTAAGAAAAAGCGGTCGTAAGGGAAAGAAAAATAAACTCGTATTAATTACCGTGGTCATGGTCCCAACCGGTGACGTAGAGCGAGATATCTTCGGTAATAGGTGCGTCTGGCTTAGGCATACAGATGGGCTGGATGTATTCCCCAGTGGCACTTTATCCTTTAGGTTCATGATGGCGATGTTTCCATGTTCATTCGCAAGAAGACGAATGTTTACGTCTTCGAGCATTTATGAATTTCCCGCGGGGTCTTTGGAAGAGCAGGTAAACGTGTACCGGGCATTTTGTTCTCGTTCCTCAGCCAATGAAACCTCGACAGTAGTTATTACGAACGCCGAAGGACGACTCACGAAGCTAGGAAAGCGGACGTTATCAACCCCTCTCTGTGTTTATTTACATTCCGGTGACCAAACAGCTTGGCTGGTATAATCCATCTTATATATATATTTATTTTGACTGCAATTGCGTGAATTCACGCACGTGAACTATTACCGAAAGCGGTACTTTGAGAAATTAAAAAAAATATCAAGCTCCTAAAACTAAAGTCGTTTGTATCACAAATATTTTGCAGGCTGACGGCTGTTATGAGCGCATCGCCGCGACATTTAGATTCAAATAACTAAAGGCTGTGTCTGTCTACAGTGCCGTCCGATGGCACTCCACTCGCGCCTACAAGTGCCGTCAAAAGAGAGTCGGAAGGCTTGTGTATCACTGGGGAGCTCGTTAACACACCACCCCGCCTGCGTTCACGCCGCTTCGCGGTGACAGTTATGCGGCTGCTAATTACAAAACTATTAACCCACTTGGCCCCGTCGTACACCCGCTTCGCGGCATCCAGCCGCTAACCCAAGTCACGCCGTCCCCCATGCACCTCCGGAAAGGAAGTCCCATACCATGAGAAATGTCGTAAATGTCGCTAAATGCCTCGACAAAACAAAATGTTCGAGAAAACAAAAAGTGAGCCCCCACTGACGATTGCACCCGGGACCGCTTGCGCACGTGGCAGACATCTTACCTTGAAGCTACGCTACCGCTTCGAAAGTCTCGTTTCGACAATTCGTTTTATACGAGACTTTCGGACGGCACTTGAACGCGTGAGTGGAGTACCGTCGGACGGCACCTGAACGCTCTGCATGAGTGCCGTCGGACGGTACTCTATACCCTACGATAGCTAAAATACGAAGTAAGCGTTCACAGTCGCTACGATACGCACTGGTTTCCGCAGGTACGCTGGAAATGCAGGTAACACAGTTGGAAAGCAACCCGGTCGAAGGCTACTGGTTTGACTGCTTGTTTCACAGCAGATATCTTCGAAGTGCCAAGAACACCCCCCCCCCCCGCCGTACATCACGCTGCAACGCAGCACTACGCCGAGTCTTTTCTTCGGGAAACTTGCGACGTGCAAACATGTTTAAGACTCTATTTTTCTGTTCAAATGTACATAATCATCGAACTTTTTCCTGTAAGCCTGCTCACATGCAATAGCAAGCTACAGCGAACGAGCCAGGATCGTTGCAACGCGCTTGCTGCATACTTACACAAGAAAAGTAATTCCTGCAGTTTTCAAACGACTTCCGCAGCCAAAAGAGACGCAGCAGCCAACCATCGCGTTCGGGAAGGGCTGCAATTATTTCACAAAGACTTGCCTTAAACAAAACGCCGCACATCACAACAATTCAAGGCAAAGATCAGACGCCGTACCGCGTCGATCAGGTTTCTGGGCCGAGTAAGATGGCGACGGTCGGCGTTTTCGGCTTCAGCTGCGGGGCGTCACCTCCACTCCAGATGTCCCTCCTGGGGACAACCATTGCAGCAATGTTTCTAGTAGCAAGTCCGTTTTACACACACTGGCACCGTTCGAGTTCTCTCCCAAAATGCATCACACTCGGTGAGTGTCGCACGGCATATAGTCGCGCTAAGAACTGGCCTCAAACAAACTTGCCAAATACACCGAGTGCAGAAGACTGATGCTGCCGCCTTCTATGCTGTCGAAAGAGTACCGACCTCAAACTGAAACTTGCGCCTTTCTGTTCGACGTGATGGGTGGCAATGCGAGAGTGCATTGGCTGCCAACGTTTATACACAAACGTTGGTCGCTGCAACTTGTAGTTTATATATGCGATGACTTCAAGAAACTCGGCTGTCGTAGAGATATTTACAGACGGCGTAAATATCCGCAACCTGCTGACTACAAAGCAGCTGGTTGCGATCTTTCCATTCTTATAACCGTGTATACTGGAGAACACTAAAGATGCTGTCCGCGCAGAAGTTTATTCGTTTGAGCAAGGTATTATGCGTGAGCCACTGAAAGGGTACGGCCTAAGACTAGTCTGTTGGAATATCCAGGAAAATGTTTAGTGGGATATTCGATTTCGATCGTCGTCACAGGTCAATCAGATTTTAGCCCTGGTGTGCGCGTCGAGAACGAGAGCTTGCTCAAACAAAATACGACGGGGCAATATAGCTGACGTAGGTAAATGTTAAACATGATGATGTTGCCCAAGCCTCGGGTAAAGTCACTATGTTTAGCTTTCTCTGATGCTTTATGGGCAGTCACAGGTTTCTGCTGGGGTAGCTTTGTTGACAAATGTTCAATTCTTTACCCATACACGGATGGTGATAAATATATCGGTGGCCGCTGATGAGTTTGTTCTCAGCATTTCTTTACACACCGGTACATCTCAGCGTCTGCATGCAACAGAACGACTAAAACTTGCAAATAGTGCACGGGTTGTCAATTGCTTCCTTTATGAAATAGCAGACGCTGACAATACAAGCTCGCGTTTGATTCTGTTGCCCGCGGGACAGGATTCCTACCAGAAAATCTACTTTTTTCCTTTCGGTTCCGCTGTACGAACGACACATCGTAGCAGACGAAACCTCGTCGTCTGCTCCAGCTCCTCGCCGGAGCGAGGCACGACGGGATTGCATTTGGCTGCACGCTAGATTTTCGCAACAAACTACGCGAAATAGAGAAGGTTAAGAGTATTAAAAAATAATGAGCTCATTTTCGTTTGTTAGTCCATGATTTAACAATGTATTATCAAAATAGAAATAACAGCGAACCGGCCTCTTCCTCTAACACGTGACTTCCCGCGACGTCTAGCGGGGTGCCGAGGTTAGGTGGCGCAAGACGTCACCCAATTCTGAAGCCAGCTTCAAATGCAACGACTGTGCGAAAAAAAGAAAATCGGCGCGGGAGCCGACGCCGCCAGTGCGATCGGAATGTTCACCGCACGAATTCTGTCGACGCGGCCGGCTCTTCTAGCCAAGCTTAGTTACAGCGGACATGGACGGCTTTGCCTAAAATACAACAAAATCGTCTTAATAAAAGAAATGTTTTACGAATACAATTTATAACTAGCAATTTCTAATACAATGAAAGACGCTTACAAACCTTTGTAAGGCCGAATTAAAGCGCAGCTCTTGAGGATGAGGAGGGCAAAGTCATGTGTGACGTCACGTGTAATGTCACGCGGGTAAACTTTTACCGCTTTAATTTAGCAGGGAAATTTTTCCGCTAAATTTATCAGGGAAACTTTCCAGCTAAATTCAGCGGGAAAATTTACCTGCTAAATTTAACCCAAAAATTTCCCCGTTAAATTAAGCGCGAATATTTCCCGCTGAATGTTTGCAGGAAATTTTCCCGAAAAATTTAGCGGGAAAGTTGAGCCGTCGTGACGTCACGCTTAACGGCACGTGTGCCGTTATTATCGGAAACGTCCATAATGCAACGCGCGGTTACGCGGACGGCGTCGCCGCTCAAGCCGGAAAGGGGCGCCTAAGAGCTGCGCTCTAATTAAGCATTAAACAATAGCTTTTTAGGTGTCTAAATTTATTTTCAAATATACAACTATCGCGGATGAAAGCTGGCTAATGAACGGCTGGAAGCTTTTCGTCACGTGTCACGTGGCGCGCGGCCGCGAGGCTCGCTATTGATTGACGAGAAAGCGACCGCACCGACTCTGCGACAAATCGCCAACGTGGTGAAAACCAGTCGCAGAGTCGCTGCGACAGTGCGACAGCTACTTTAATCGCACATTTACTGGAAATGGCAGCATGTGAAACAGCCTTAAGCAAGGTTCAGTCATTTCCGTCTTTTTATTCAGAATACTGCGTATTCACACGTAGTTACGTTAATACATATGTAAGCTATGTCTTACACTTAAGACTGTAGTTTTATATTAGAAACTGTTTCTATTCATACTATCCTCTATTTTTCACCCTTACCTAGCAGGAGTTAACACGTATCTTTTTCTCTCATTTGTGAGTCTCTTCTTTAAACTTGTAAACATTTTGAACAGCAAGGTTTATATCCGAGAAACAATTGAAAATTGAATTTTTGGTCACTATTAGGCACTATGCAACCCAAATCCGGTTTGAGTTGAGATTGTACTATTGGCGTACCTCTAATTTAGGATGTCTAATATTTTTGAAGGGCTGTATTTCTTGTGCTTGGCACAATTTGCAAGCTTGAGAAAGAAAATTTTCTTGAAGAGTGTATATCGGTGTCAAGTAATTTTATATGTGAAACATGTTCAATATGACCATACAATCACTGATGTCCAGTGATCCAAAGTATAATACATACTGAGATGTGTGCACCTGCAAAACGGACAGCTTGACTGCTCCGAGTGGCCGTAGAAAAGTCTTCGTATAACGGAGCGCCTATGAAGGTCGACTTTAACATGGCTACCCACTATGCAAGCGACACATCTAAGGCGACTTTTGCAAATAGTGAGTCAGTTTCAATTGTTGCTAAAGTTTTATTTTGTTAGAAAAAAATACAATCAAGACAATGGAGTTTGTCACTTGAAAATATCGTTTGCTACGCATCATCTCTATAAATTGTGTAAACGCTGCTTACTTTTACACAGGCTTTTTAAAAGTTTAGTTAGTGTCATATGTGTAAAGCCACATCATAAAATAAGTTACTAAGTAGATGATATATATAGAGTAATCAAAAGAGGCCGTATATAAAAAAGTTATACATTCACAATTGTCTTACATTCCTTCTTAACTGTGAGCCACCAACTTGTCCTACTTACCGTCGGTCTTTCATATATCTTCAAAAGAGAGCAAAGTGTGTATTAGTAAGCCTCAACGAGAATGTTTACCTTTAAGTATGCACAAACATTATGACTAATGTACTGCGTTTTTTATATTTTTTTCTTAATTTAGCATCTTTTTGTTTTGTTTTCTCCGGAGAAATATTTTTTTTTTGGGGGGCTTGAATATTTTTACATCTTGTGGTCGGTTTGCCTTGCTGCATACCCGACCCGGAGGAATAACACGGAGCCAACGGTTTCAACAACAAGAAACTACATTTAATGGGACATGGACAGGACGATTAACATGGTTACCAGCGGCGGCTGACTCCAGTCAGCGACTCCCTGTGCGCCGCCTCTGATCTGCCTTATCAAGGCGGCGCGTCCGATGTGCGCGTGGCTGGCGTGACGTCGCCGCCACACGGGAAAAGTACGGCACCTTTGCCTCGCAGTCGGGCAACTGGGCTGTGGAGCCGCCAGGGTGCCCACACTTCCCCCCCCTCAAGCTTCGTCCGGCATGTCGATGACCGAGACGACGACGTGGGCGTCAGGGATTGGTTGTATTGTTCTGCAGCAGGCAGAACAATACAACCAGGGGCGACGTGACTTGCTGTTCGAGGTGGGAGATTTTGTGCTCCGGCGTACTCACCCACTGAGTGGCGCCGCTCGAGGCTTCGCAGCCTCCCTCGCCAACAGGTGGGAAGGTCCGTTTAGCGTGCGTGAAAAGTGCTCATCACTCACGTACAAGCTAGTTCACTGTGAGTCTAGTGAGGAAACCGGACCTGTTCATGTCACCGACCTTAAACGATTTTTTCAAGCAGAAGACGAGGATTCCTTGCAGGACCGGAACGACACTCACGGCAGTCCCGTTCCGGATACCCCCTTGTCTCCACCAAGGCGGCGGTATAACCTGCGACGTCGGTGACACGAAAGAGAGAGGAACCTTTTTTCTTTCTCCTCGGCTTCTCCTCTCTCGCATTTTGGGGGTAGTTTTCTACTTCCACGGATCTGCTCCCTTTTCAAGAGAGGGGGAGAAGATTGGGTGCCCACCTCAGATTCGTTTTTTTCAACTTTCTGGAAGGGGTGCGAAGATAGCGTCAGGCTCACCCCTCAACTGAGCTCCACGTTGGGCGCCATTGTGGTCGGTTTGCCTTGCTGCATACCCGACCCGGAGGAATAACACGGAGCCAACGGTTTCAACAACAAGAAACTACATTTAATGGGACATGGACAGGACGATTAACATGGTTACCAGCGGCGGCTGACTCCAGTCAGCGACTCCCTGTGCGCCGCCTCTGATCTGCCTTATCAAGGCGGCGCATCCGATGTGCGCGTGGCTGGCGTGACGTCGCCGCCACGCGGGAAAAGTACGGCACCTTTGCCTCGCAGTCGGGCAACTGGGCTGTGGAGCCGCCAGGGTGCCCACAATCTAAAAGTATTTATTTTTTTCGGCGATGTGTGTGATATGTTCATTAATACAAAGCCATGTATGACTTTCGTTTGCTTGTTTTTTTATGAACACTGGACGAATATTTACATATGTCTGTGCGTTGTAAAGTGTCGCCAAGGGGAGGGTGCAGCTGGCATTTGGAAGTTGACTATCCAAAATTGACGCACCATAACGTAGTTAAAAAAGAAGAAAATCTGTAATAAAGCACTTTTTTCACAGTAGCCTGTAAATCATTAAAATATATGACGAAACACGAACGGCGAAGTTCAGAGGTGGCAAATATCCACATGTGATCTTTCCATCGTGAACACAACAAGGATCTGTGAATTTAACTGGCAATCAAACTTGCTATTAATTTATATGATTGCATTCGATACATATTCAATTTCTTTTTATTTATCTATAAACCTTCATTGCCAGTTTCCGGGTATTACACAAGGGAGGGTCTAAATAAAATTACAAGATTGTGTAAATATACTGAACAGAAAAGTGTAACAAGAAAGCAGATATTTAGGCATACGATGAAACAATCCCAAAATTACCGTTATAAATAAAATATTACATCGCATTTCAATGATGAACAAACACAGTGAGCATTCTCTGAGGTTTAGCCGTGTTGTATTTGGCAACAATTTTATTTGACAAGAGTGGCCATTCCTCAATCGCAAGCGGTAGTGTTGAATTTGTGAAAACTGAAGATGCAGCACGAATAAATTTGACACTGCACACATTGTCGATTTGCACTTGAAAGTGGGTTTCATTTTAAAGTTCCCGCACCATCTGTCATGAAGAGGCTATTGTCATCGCCGCAAACTTTGAAGCGTTTACAAGCATATGGGTGCTCGCATACACAGCACTCAAGACATCGCAAATTCCAAGATCTGAGGATGCAGGATAGACATCCTTCCTCGGTGCCAACTTGGCGCTAGGGAGAAACGTGATTGATATTGTAAATGTCAAATTATGCTAATGAAAATGTCCGTATCATACAAGCATCCTTGGCTAATACACACACACATATATATATATATATATATATATATATATATATATATATATATATATATATATACATATATACATATATATATATATATATATATATATATATACACATTTCATAAGGTGTGTTGAATATGTTAAGTTTCTCCCTTGCGAACGATACACCAGGTGCAGAGTCTATGCACCGGATAAGAACTGTCTGAGGAAACTCTTTTTTCCTTAGGCCGATGCCTACCGCTGAGGTCTATACACCGAGTATGAGCAACGGTGTAATATATGCAGTGTCCCCCAAAAGATATAATATATTTTTGACCGCTAAAACATAATATGCATGCCAAACGCTTATTCTCCGTCAAAATGTATCGCTAGTGGTCCGAACCACATATCAAAACTTTATATCATTCAAAACTTATACGTGATATTCTGAAAATTTTAATTAGAAAACGGGGTCTGTTTTTGCATGTTTTCGGTAACTCGTGTCATTCAACTTCATACTTTCAAAATCTCCGTCGGCCGTGAATTTTACATTTAAAATTTTAGAGAATAACTTATAACCAATTGTTTTATCACTTCCTACATATTATATGAAAATTAAGTAAAGTTGAATATCTGTTCATCCTTTTTTTCCCATATAAGAAGGTTGGCGTTTAGTTACTTCTGCTGCCACAGTGCGTCGCGTGGTCGTCACAGACAGTCCAAAAACCAAGATTCTTGAAACACGGTTTATAAAATGCAGTACGCTTCGCAGTAATTACTAAGGAATCAACGTCCGTAGTGGTTTAATGAATATCATAAAAGTAAAAAGTGGCGGACACATTTTTTTCATAACACCTTTAAGATATATAATTAAAAAAAAGATTTAAACAGAAAGGTTAGCTTTCCCGAGCTGAAAAAAAGGTCATAGAAATCCGCCGACTGCAGTGTTTTCGATGTCGGTTTCACTTTCAGCTGCAGCGACGCCGCTGAACAGAAGATGTCGGTCTGCTTGAGTTTGAATTTGGCGAGAATTACGAAGAACTTAAATTTGGTTCAAGCAAACACTAAACTTACCTTCGCAATAGGTAATTAAAGATGAATTAAGAACGAGACAACTGAATCTTCAAGCGGTCAACAAAGAGCAGCACCAATCACATGACCCTTGAATCTACATCACAAAGAAAAGTCATCAACTTTCGCCGCTCCTTCTTTTCGGGGCTATCAGCTAGGATAGAAACCATCACACATTCCCAGCTTTGTAGACGTCACCCTAAAAATGTAATCAATTACAATTAAAGTTACTCTTGCTTAACAGTAATAAATTATAATATTAAAAAATACCCGTTAGTTTTTCGATCAATTCAAGTTGTAAAAACGACAGATGCTTGAGCCGGTTTAAGAACGGATATTTAGTCCTATTCCTTATTGGATTAATATTCCCGCACTGTTTACTACTCATCTTCTCAATCAACCAATTTTGGTAAAACATCCTCCCCTCTGCGACGTGATTCGAGGATTCCTTGGAAGGTAACTTGTGCAAACAACAAGCGCTATTACAATGGGGAGGGAAAATTAGCAACAGTTACAAGTAAAATTAGTACCTTAAATAGAATCAGATCACTCGTGCGGTTACTCAGTAATAAGTTTATTCAAATTATAACAAAATTACTCCTAGATGTGATCGATAACAAGTAACTTGAATAGTTGTGTAAATACCGTACAGGTCTGCACATCATACAGCTTGGCTATAGACCATAACATGACTGCTCTTAACGACTCAAGTGAGCTTACTTTGTTAGAGCAGTTACTGAAAACGAGGGCGGAGTTTGGGTACCCCGCAACTCTCACTTCCGAATCGATGTTGGGCTGCGACCTTTTTGTTTTCATCGACTTTGCCGCAGTGACGCCATGCACTAATGTTTACATATTCGCGAGCCGCTTCGCATGTTGCCATTCAACTTACCAGAACTTGCCTTTCGATCGCTACTCATTGTTTAGGCAAGAGTGACGAAATGCGCACAAGCTGCGACCTTAGACACAAAAAGCCCCCAACCCAGAACGGCTTCAGAACCGGAAACACCGCATGTGGTGCTGCGGCATTAAACATGGCAGCAACACAGCTCTGACGCCGACCAAAAAAATGCAAAAAAAAGAAAAGAAATACAAAAAAATCAATACATGTTCAAGAGTAAAAAAAAAAAATAGCTCACATACAGGTAAGCTGGTGCATCTTGTCTCAACGGGAGAGATGCATACCCAGAAAATATATTAAAAAAGAACGACTTGTATCGTTTTCTTGTAGCTTCTAAGTTCCACCTCATCATCACTCGCCACTTTTCAATTCGGGATAGCGTGCTCAGGTACGATCCTATCATTATTGTGCACTTGCGGGTATTCTCATTAATGCGAACATGTAAAATAACCATGGAAACACTAGCGCGGTTCTGAAGCACCATTGATTTTCAACGGGCACCCAAGTGGATAGTGATCAAAAAAGAAATACGAACGCCCAACTTATACCGCGAGAGAAACATACTGGGTCTACCGTCGGGAAGGAGAAGGCGAACCAATCAACTCAATAATTCAAATGCCTGGTATGAGGGTACACGGAGCGGTATTTTGTTCAAAGAAAATAATTCGTTCCATCGAATATGCTTCATGTGAAGTGTCGTCCACGAATATCCTTGCTGACCTGCATCACAGTGAGAAGGGTGGTCGTAGACGCGAATACTAAAATTGTATTTTAAATACCATCAGCCGTTTTAAAAGTGGCAGTCAAAAGACGCCGTAGCTCTCCTCTGAGAGTCATGTCAGCTCTGGAATGTTTTGTCCAATTCACCCGCAGTGTTAAACCACAGGCGCTTTTCCTGGTGACGGTCCTTACTGCAACATTACTGCCAAGAGGAGCAAGCGCAGTCAAGCCCCGTGAGGTGTTGACCATGAAATCTTTCATTTCATCGGAATTGTTTCACCAGTTTTTGTCATCATTCAACCCAGAAAACAGGCCCCTGGACGTGTTTGTGCAGCCGCAATGCCTCGTACAAGACGCAACGATGATCAGGACGTTTTTGAAACCTCTCTTATACACGGTGACACTCTGGAGTGACGGAACAGTACAGTTTTACTCATGCCTTGGTGAACTTTGCAGACCCTTTAGACAAAGTTACGTTCCGATCTTATACTTTGTTTGTGCTAATGATTTTAAACTACAATATTTAACCGATCTTAAATTCAGCAATTATTACATGACAGCGCTAATAATTGCTGAAGGAGTGACGTGGAAAGTCAGATTACGTGGTTCATATTGGAACGTTTCGTTTATGCAACAATTTCATGAAGCCAGTGGACATTTCAAAATAACGCTGTCTAACGGCAGTGCACACCTTCAAGACGAGTTTTGTGTTCAGCCCTTGAAAACCATGCTCAACGATCTAAAAAACCAAACTCTTTGCGGTAAAGAAAACTCATATCGTACCCGATCAGAAAGAACGTGCCCGAAATATGGAACATTTATACGCGCATCTCTCCCAAGACAGCTGTCTCTTAACGGAAGTAAAATATTTGTTTTTTGGGACAGAGACTATTATGTTGAGCACCCAGCCATCGAAGTTACAATTGAACTACTGAAACTTCGCGTATCTCATCTCGAGCTCAACAAGTTTGATTTTAGATGGCGTGAGCGATTATCGAGTTTCCTAATAGCACTTGGCAAGAACTCCAATGAACACCGTGGCGAAACTAAGGTTGTACAGTACATCACACCGGTTGGTTTTTTATTTTTTGTCCCAAGACCGGAACGTGTCTTAAAAGAAGCTGTTCTCGTGTTGCCGTTTTCACGGGAAGTATGGATCGGGCTGCTGATATCCTTAGTGTTTTTCGTTCTGATCATAGCTTTGATCAACAAGAATTTATACAAGGACACGCATGACACGTTCACTTTTGTAGCCCCTATTTTGGCATCGCTTCTGCAGCAAGGTGTTCGTTTCCACAGCGCGCTTCTTGGGACTCAGTTGTCCCGACTCGTTGTTGGCCTCATCATGATGTCGCTTTTGATTATGTCCACAATTTTCAAAGGTCGGATCACGTCTCTGCTTACTGCTTTGCCGTTCCAGAGCGAGCCTCTACCGTTCGTCTCATTAGGCGATATTATACGAAAAAAATATCGCATTTGTTTTCTTAATCACAAAGCGTATGTCCCATATGACTACGAGAGCATCCCTGACTACTACAGTTTCGTAAATTTTGTAAAGGGGGGTCTAGAGTGCTTCATAACTGGTGACGGCGGAGACGATTCGAAGTCTATAAAGATTAGCAACGACAAAAAAGACACTTTCTTAATTTCCATAGTACGCCCGGGGCACTTTGAAGCTCTAAGACGAGAGCTTCTTGGAAGAGGATACGTCGAAGCTCTCGATCTTCAGCTGACGCACCTCACAGGACCCGAAATAAGGCGATCCTCTGTGTACCTCGACGATGTCAAGTTCACCCTGAGTCGTGGAGCTGAGACCGGACTCTACACGAGATCTGACTCACTTCGCAATTTCAAGACCACGTACCGTCGAGAGAACAATCCTGTGCCCGTTCCTGAGGCAGAGCTCAGCCTTAGCGACCTTAGACCTTTATTTCTACTCTGGTGCTTCGGAATGATCTTGTCGGTGCTTGTGCTTTTAGGTGAGCTTAATGTTTATCGCTTAGTGTGGAGGTGTTGTAGAAAGATCATGGCTTCGTTATATCTGAAGTTTCTTTTACTTTATCGTGCATCTCAAAAGAAGGACGTTAAATCCGAAGGACAAGGTCAAATAATATCTACTTAATGTTCCGCACTTTAATCATGTACCATTCATGTGCGAACAACATCGTATCTGATTGTACGCCGGAAATATTCATGACATATTTTGGCATTTTGTTCTTTGCCTAATGAGGAAATATTCATGGACTCTATTTTCAGTGTCAAGAGAGGCGGGGTTGGTCAAGTTTACGGTGCATTTCGTTGACGTTTTCACCATTCAGGCTTGTGAGTCTCAAAACCTACGAAACAGGGGCGTGTAATGAGTTGCGTAGATATGATCTTAAACCCTTCAGACCGCCTACACTCCCCCAGTGGCTGAGCAGTATCATGAGACCTTGATATGTTACTTCCACCAACCAAGTTTGACGATTTACATTTCCGAACATTCACGTCTACTGCATTCTTAACCTTCATTCTAACGCAACGTACAAAGTGGGAAAACACAATAAATATAAGTTTCATGAATAATATAAACCTTAAATGCGGCCTTTGATCACAAGCCTACTTAATTACCCTCAGAATGGTAGGTCCATGTGCAAATAGATGTAAGGTACAAATGCACCTGCGTGCACAGTGAAAACGACCAGCTTTAGAGCGTCGTCGCAACAAATTCGTGGTTGATTTTTGAAGCACACGCATGGTATTTGCAGACCCTATCTAGACACTGTGAAATAAAGAAAATTACCTGCTATTTGGCGCGACTTTCGCCGCGTCTTCGAAGCTGATGACGTCGGCTCGCTCTATGGCACAGTTAATGCTTTTGCATCAAAAACTATTTGATTAGACAGAGGTTCACTCCCTTTATATTTCGAATCCCACACAAGTTATTTTAATAAGATCAAGAACATTGAAACATTTATCTCTGTATTAGTAGTTCTCAAGCTGCCCTATATAAAACTTCTGTACCGACTTTCCCAGCGGCAACCTCGAATCAAAAGGTTTGCAGTCCTTGTCTATAGTTTTGCGAGTGTACTTCAGTGTTGCCCGACTGCACTGGGCTGTGGAGTGTCTTGTTAGTGGGCACTGGCAGCCTGCGTAGGCGCAATGGATGATACACAAAATACATAGAAGACGTTAGCAAGTGTGCTGCCGGCATAGCCTCGGACTTCGAGGAATAAAAAGAGAGATGTTCTTGCATCTTCCGACTAGGGCGTCTGATTTCCGCCTGCGCTCATTGCATGCTGATCACAATTGCATGCGATTGTGTAATTGCTCAACAAACATGGCGCCGGTGGTTGGAGTCGCTATGGTCCCCGCAACTTTCACCATGACAATTCATTTTCCGTGCGAAGAGCTGTTCTGGGGTTTTGGGGATACTCTCGTCGGGAATCCGAATAGTTGACCCGAAGGAACAAGTAAATAACCTAACCTCTATATAGCGGTGGCAGAATCATAGTATGTTTTCAGTATGGCAGAAGCGTTTTTCTTCGTGTTTTTCTAAATCATCTACGCTGGTGCTTTTAGAGCGTTTACAGCCTTTCGAGTTTATGTGTTTGCTGATGTTCGAGTTGTCCTGGGGCGTACTCTTTGTGTTTATGTGTGTGTGGGTGAGTGGCTGTGCCAGAGGAGTAAATATTTTCCCTTCGTTCCGACATTTCATACAACGGGTGAGGCCTAGTTTTTTTGAATTGTTACTCAATCCGTGTAGTTTCAAAAACATATCGCACTGTTGCTGTTTCGCGGTGAGAATTATATCTGCTTGCATTATTGCAGCAGTATAATGTGGTAAGATTTTACTTGCGGTGAGATCGCATAGTGTTGGGGACAACGTTGACGCAAGACAGAGTACCTCTTTTTTTCTATGTTGTCCTAAAAGTCTCGTACCTGGAAATTAAAAGTAAATAAAGCTTGTGTCCATCCAAAGTCGCCTGTCTGCTTGCTGCCTTCCAGAGAACCACAATGCGACAGATGTTTTGGAGCCAAGGCGAAAACAGTTGATCGTGGCGGAGAAGCTGCTCTCACGATACCGACTGCCGTTTTCTTTGGAAGTGACCTTCACTCGTCGTAGGTGCATGTACATTGGGTTGAAGCCACAAATAACAGCCATATCTAAACCATTTGACGTAAATGTTTGAATGGGCCCCATGCATTAAACACGATGCGGATTTTATGCATGGGAGAATTGCATTTCAGAATCCGAGCAAGAGTAGAAGCTAGTGCTTCTTGACTTGCGATGAAAAAGAAGACTTGTTAAATATTTTGGCCTTGATTCTGGCCGCAAACATGTTCGAAATTAAAAATAATAAAATGCAAGTTAGGGGCCACAAAAACAGTTTTAAGTTTAAAACAAAAATTGGAAGCGCTAAAAAAATAAAACCCTGTATCGGTGCTCGGTGGCACCCGAAAGAAATGCGACTGACTCCGTGTCACGGCAAACCAAAAATAACGTTTATTCCCTCGTGGCCCTGCACAAGCCACGCGCCCCACGGCACGCGCGTGGGTGCCTCGCTTGTAGGAAGCGGGAAGTTCAAAAGAGGCTCACGCCACATCTCCCTCTGGGGATAAACAAGAGTTTCGAGTAGTCTGTAGTTATTCACCAAACCGCTGGGGGGCAAACACTTTTCTTCCAGCCCTTGTTACTGCCACGGGGACTCTGCAGTCCTGCGTTGATGACTGCGACTTCGAAGCCTGCTGCAGTGTAGGCGGGTGCTCCGTGACGTCCTCCCCGGGTAGGGCAGACCCGTCAGGAGCGGTCGTGTTGGCTGGCCACAATACCAGCTCGTCGCGTTGACCAGAATGAGCCGGAATTCGCTTGAGGGCTCTTCGGTTGCGACGGACGTCCCCTCTTGTGGTTCTGACCCAGTAAGACCTTGGCGTGTCCGCTTGTCGGAGGACCTCCCCTGGGCACTTGAGGTCCTTCAACCACACAGTCGATCCGGGACTCAGTTTGGGTAGCCGTCGAGCTGCATGTCGGCGGTCGAAGTGTGCCCGTTGGCGCTCTTTGACTTGACGGTCGCGTCTAGTCGCGACGTTGTTGTTGACATGGCCGGGAGTCAGAAGAGCTGGGTACACCGGGATCCGCGTCCGCAGACGTCGCCCCATGAGGAGTTCGGCTGGACTCCGCCCTGTCGGACCCGGGGTATCCCGGTACGCAAGGAGAGCCAAGTACGGGTCCTCTGCTTTCTCAAGCAGATTCTTCATAGTCTGCACGGTTCGCTCGGCCTCTCCATTCGCCTGAGGATGACGAGGGCTGCTGGTAGTGTGGTGGAAACCGTAGTTCCGCGCAAACTCTGCGAAAGCATCACAGGAGAACTGTGGTCCATTGTCGCTTACTACCGTTGCAGGTATCCCATGGCGGGCGAATATGCTCTTCAGACGTTCGATGACAGCCTCAGCTTTCGTTGACGGTAGATAGGCGATCTCGGGAAAGCGAGACCTGTAGTCAACGCAGAGCAAATACTCCTTGCCTCGCAGATGAAACAAGTCCAGCCCAACCATTTGCCATGGCAGAGATGGCGTCACCGTCGGCATGAGAGGCTCGGCGTTTTGTTGACGAACCTTTGCGCACACAACGCAATTATTGACAACTCTTCTCAGCTCGGACGACAGGCCTGGCCACCAGACAGCTTCTTTCGCGCGCTGCCTGCATCGTCCAATTCCCTGATGTCCCTCGTGAAGTCGTTTCAGCATCTCCTTCCTGAGGGAACCAGGAATAAGGAGGCGGGTTCCGTAGAGCAGAAAGCCTTCGCAGTGGGACAGGCTTCCTCTGTACTGCCAAAAAGGCGACACGTCGAGAGGAAGTCTTGACTTTGATGGCCATCCGTTCATGCAGTACTCCCGAAGCATCTGGCATACTTTGTCTTTCTCCTGGGCTTCTTTGACTGGATGCAGAGTGCTGCTTCGGAGCCCCATCACTGCTCCAACAGTGAAGGACTGAACCTCTTTGCAGGTCAGTGTCTCCGCTGGCTCTTCCTCACTCACTGGAGCCCTTGAGAGAGTATCAGCCGTCGCGATGCTCTTGCCAGGAACATACTGCATTCTGTAGCTGAACCGCATCAGACGCATGCGGAAGCGCTGAATGCGAGGAGGAAGCACATCCAGTGCCGACTTTCCCAAGAGCGTCAGCAAGGGTTGATGATCGGTCTGGAATGTCGCCGTTAGGCCCCGCAAAAAGTCTTGAAACCGCTCTGCTCCCCAGGTCAAAGCCAATGCTTCTTTTTCCGCCTGAGCGTATCGGGTTTCAGTAGGGGTAAGGGACCGCGATGCGAAGGCCACAGCTCTTTCCCTCCCATCGGGCTGGACCTGAAGCAAGACTGCTCCTAATCCGTGTGAAGACGCATCCGCGGAGAGTATTGTGGGATACGACGGATTGTAGTGAGCCATGCAACAATCTGAACACAGGAGATCCTTGACGCTTTGCAGAGCGGCTGCTTGTGGGGGACCCCAGGTCCACTCCGACGTTTTTCGAAGCAGGTCTCTGAGCGGCGCCGTAATTTGTGCCAAGTTCGGAAGAAACCTTGCCAGATGGTTCGCCATTCCAAGGATCCGACGGACGCCGGCAGGATCCTCTGGAGCCGGAAGATCTCTGATTGCCTTGACCTTTGCTGGGTCCGGTCGAACACCGTGGCGGGATATAATACATCCAAGGAAGGTAACTTCCCTTGTGCTGAAGACACACTTGGCTTTGTT
Source organism: Ixodes ricinus (assembly GCA_037355805.1). NCBI lineage: Eukaryota > Metazoa > Arthropoda > Arachnida > Ixodida > Ixodidae > Ixodes > Ixodes ricinus. The sequence goes on along the minus strand of JAZHYW010008068.1, from coordinate 42,391 downwards.
GAGGGTGACTCCAGATTGCTCTAGGCGCTTGAGAGTCTTGTGCAGATTTGCATCATGCTCAGCTTGGTCCTTGCCGAAGACAAGAACATCATCCATGAGGTTGAGAACCCCGGGCAGTCCGCTCAAGATCTCCGACATGCGTTTTTGGAAATATTCCGGAGCTGATGTTATCCCAAAAGGTAGTCGTGAAGCAAAACGGCCAATTGGGGTGATGAATGTGGTCAGCTCTGGCAGGAGGAGAGAGACGGATTTGATGGAACCCGGAATTAGCATCCAACTTCGAAAACACTGCCGCCGTCCCCAACTGACCAAGAGTTTCTTCCACTGTTGGAAGGACATAGCGCTCTCGTCGGACGGAGGTGTTGAGGTGAGTGAAGTCGATGCAGATCCTTACTTCTCCGGAAGGCTTCAGGACTGGAACAATCCCAGCACACCAGTCGGTTGGACCTTCAACTGGGCGAATGACGCCCAGATCCACCATCTTTCTGAGTTCTTGAACGACAGCATCTCTCAGAGGGATGGGCACGCGACGTGCAACGCTCAGCGAGTAAGGCACCGCCGCTGGGTCTAGTCGGATGGTGTACTCTCCTGGGAGTGTCCCAAGGCCGCTGAAGAGTCGAGCAAAGCGCTTCTCGAGGCGTTCGGTGCTGCAGAGAAACTTGACGAGTCCTAAGTTCTGTATGGCAGGCAATCCAAGAAGGGCAGTGCGAAGTTGTTGTACGACGTAAACCTCTTGCCTTGTGGACTTGTCCTTCCACCTCATGACAGCGTCAAACTTCCCCAACACCTTCAGGGTATGTCCACTGGGCCCCGAAAGGACCTCTTCTGCTGGGCGCAGGCCAGAAGATGGTATTCCCGAAAATGTATCTGGGACCGCTGAGACCTCTGCACCGGTGTCGATCTTTGCAGTCAGTGAAACGTTGTTCACGGTTATCGTCGCGAACTTGGCGTCTGGACGTCTACCGAACTCCCCGACGGCGCCGAGAAAAACCGTCGGTGTTGGATTCTGTTCCACTGAGGAAATGCCTTTGGTTCCTCCAGGCATCTTCTTGCAGACACGTGCGTAATGACCCTTGGTCTTGCATCGAGCGCACTTTTCGGCACGCGCAGGGCACTCAGAACGAGCGTGACGCAATCCTCCACAATAACCGCACGTGGAGCTTGGTTGTTTTGCTTGTGAGGTTCGCTTCGCATTCTAAGAAGATGGAGCGCTGCGAGGCTTAGATGACGAGGCTTTCGCCACCGCGTCCAAGTCGGCGTCTTCAGTCTTGACAGGCGCTTGCGCTTCATTCTCTCTCAACAACTGCTGCTGCTTGTGAACAGACTCTTTCTGTCGAGCCTTGGCAAGCGCGGAAGTTAGAGTGAGCGCAGCGTCTAACTGAAGAGCTTCCGAGAGTGACTTGTCTCGCAGCCCAAGAACGAAGCGGTCACGAATCAGGCGGTCACGCAGGCTTCCGTAGTCGCATCGGTCCGCCATGTTGTAGAGCACGGTTACGTATTGGTCCACTGTTTCAGTGGGCCCTTGCTCCCGTCTGTTAAAACATGCAGACTCGTATACTACGTTCCTGACTTGAATGAAGTGACCGTCGAATCTCGCTTTCACGGTGTCGTACTTCTTGGCGTCGGCGTCAGATAACCCGAAGGTGTTGAAAATCTGCCTAGCCTGGCGACCCATGACGTAGAGAAGCGTTCGTACCTGAGTTTCCTCGTTCTGTGCGACCAGTCCGGTTGCGTGACGGAAATCGTCGAACTCGGTGATCCACGCCGGCCACTCCGAAGCGTTCCCAAAGTGGAAGGGTTCAGGCGGCCTGAGGGCGAGTCCGGTGGCGACACTTGCCCGATCCATGACTCGGTGCGGTCCGCAACCGCAAGGCGACGCCCGAAGCTTCAGAGGCGGCGGGATCTCACTTCTGACACCATGTATCGGTGCTCGGTGGCACCCGAAAGAAATGCGACTGACTCCGTGTCACGGCAAACCAAAAAGAATGTTTATTCCCTCGTGGCCCTGCACAAGCCACGCGCCCCACGGCACGCGCGTGCGTGCCTCGCTTGTAGGAAGCGGGAAGTTCAAAAGAGGCTCACGCCACAAACCCCTCCTCGCAAGCGGCTCTCGCGCAGGGTGTCTAGGCGATCGGTAAATCTCCACGCCAAGATAGCGGAATGAGTCGTGCAATATCACCAGCTTTTGCGGATTCGTGAAGTAAACAAGTCTGTTTTTAGATGCGTTGACAGTGATAAACACTCGTATAACCAGACCATTACTCGTGTGGCGTCGTGTAGCAATGCACGTACAGCCTGGAGATAATTAACGTGACTGGAAAGAATCAGGTATCACTCGCATACTGGTATATTTTGCAAATAGTAAGCCGTGGAGATGTCATTAACAAAAAGATTGAATAACAGAGGTGACAGAAATGATCCGTGTGGTACACCAGCCTTCAACACAACCCGATCACGTTTGAAGTTTCCCGTAGATGAAATTTGAGAACGCTCAAGAGAGTAATATTGAATTAAGGAAAGAAATGGTTCACTGAAGCCGTAGTTCTATATTTTAGAACGGAATGCTTTGTGACTGACCATTTCAAGAGCCTCTGCAACATAAAAAAATAGCTCATGAATATAAGTTTTGTTCAAAAGGCCGGTGTAAGAGGCCAGAAAAGGCTTCAATGAGAGGTTAGATGCTTTTCTTTTTGACAATGCTTTATTGGTTTGCTGAAAGCAGGTTCAAATTTTGAATGAAACCGGACATCACAATGTACAGGTACTTTCCTGAAATTTTCCCAGCGCAATGCATGATGGAAGTTATGCGATAAACATTCCTGTGTTTCCGGAGTTCCACTTTTTAAAATTGGTTTAACACGAGCGGTCTTAAAGTCAGTGGTAATTACACCGAAACCTAAGATCTCAATAAACATGGTAAAAGGCACGTATTAAGTATGCCTAATGTTGCGGCGAAGATCATTATTACGAATGCCATCAATACCAGGAGACTTATTGCATTTTAAACATAACAAAATTCGAGTTCAAAGTGAGAAGACGAAGATACGCAGACATGGGCGTACTTTTATTAGGACTGGAGCTGAACGATGTGAAATTATCATCTCTTGCAATGCCCGATGAATCAGCGGAAAGCATGCTAAAGTCGTTGACAACTGATTGAAGGTCAGATCCAAAATGTTGTTGAAGAGAGTCAATTGATTTTTTTTCGCGTTATCAAAGAAGTTATACAACTTCTATGTTTCGCGTGCATTCCATCATGATTCATAAAACCTTTACTGAAAGTAGCGTCGTTTAGCAGACCTAATGATCCCAGTGTCTTCGCCCCGACGACTTTGAAACTGTGTTCTCAAACTATCATGTTTTTGTTGCACGACGGCAACATAGATACAACACATCCTTTTCCTTGATTGTAGTCATGATGTCAGCATTAAACCAGGACTTATCAGATCGTCGCTTGAAATTGATATTATTTCTTGAGGTACAGGAAAATGATTAAAAATCGCATCGAAGGCACTGTAAACGTTGCGGGGTTCAACAATCATTAGAAAATCATTCCAGTCACAGGCAGCGACCAAAACATCGAATTTACCTCTATCCATAATTGAGACAGACGAAGAATCGCGCTTTGTTACCAGGTGCTCACCTACTTCTACAGTCTCCTGCAATATGAAAAACCCACTGGGAGCGCGTGGCCGAGACGTAGGCAGGTGGGGGCCTTCGCGCGCTTCAGACGATTCCATTCTGCTTCAAGGGGACGACACTCACTCGGGACTGAATCCGGGCCTTATCACGCTTAAAAGCTCTTGGTTTCGGCTTAGCGGAAGCGCGCGCTTCATCGGCGTCATGCCCAGAGATATCGTCACTAGCGCTCGAAGCAAGCTAGTCATCACTGTTTTCTCTCCCTTGTTTCTGGTGTAAACTGCCAAACAATGGTACTGCCAAATGAACCAATATTAAAGTTACAGCCGAGTTTTATTTTTAAAAGATTAAATTCGATGAAGAGCGGATTTATTCGTAAGAAGGATGGCATCGGAGGTCGGGCTCTGAGTCAGAATAATCGCATTGGCTCAGGCCGGTGTCTCTCAGACAGCAATTGAGGCGTTATTAGGATATAGTCGTGGCATGACACTGACGAACAGTTCTCCACCGCAAAACTGAAACTGATAAGCGGATGATTTTGTCTCAAATCGTGCAAAGAAAAAAATGATGGGTCCTCAAAATTTATGAAAAAATAGTATGTTGGTGGAAATCTGTGATTAGAACAAACTGCAAATTAGAACTACGGAAAACATTTTTGTTCTTGAGTTTTGGGCTTCGAAAGGGCAGAAGGTTTGTCAACGTTTGGCAGCCCTCTGCCTGGTTAGGTATAGACATGAAGCGAAAAATAGGGACTCTAACCTAACATTTAATAAACATTTATCTGCCGTTTCGGGACCAGCTCGGTCCCTTGTTCACGGGTGAGTGACGAAAAGGAAAGAACACGTGTCGCTTAAATGCCTATACGGATGTAGGGGGCTTTGCTCACGTCACGCAGTCCCGAGACGTAGCTGCTGGGCAGGGAGCCCGAAGAACGATTCACGTTCCCCTTCGTATGTTGGATAAAACAAGACTCAACGAAGAGCCGCTTTCGCCAATTCCTCTCCAGGGCCAGCGCGGTGCTTCCTCGAAGTCGACTGTGTGGCCGGCTGCTTCTGCCTGCTCCGCGAGTGCGCTTGCCTCCACATCCTTCTTCCGGACATCATATTTGTGTCACATCAGCCTCTCTGCGAAGTTCTTACTTTCGCCAATGTATGAGGCCGGGCAATCTTTGCATGTTATGTGCGGTAGGCCAAACCTTGGGCCCTTTCTTTAGGGGGCCGCTCCTTCGGGAGGGGAGGCGATGACCGATTGTCGACACGGGCTTATGAGTCACCGCAATCCCATAGTGACCGAGGACACGGGAAAGGGGCCCCGCAGGTGCGGCTAATGTAAAGGACACAGACGCGATCGGAAGGGGGACTGCTGCGCCCTAGGGGTGGATGCCTGATTTCTTGAGTATCCGGTGAATAAACCGTTACGGGTAGCCGTTCTTGCGGAGATCCGATGTTGCGACCTTGATTTCTTCCTGGAGGCTTTTCTTTGTGGAGCAGGTGGCGTAGGCGCGCCTGAAGAGTGCTGAGGCCACCGACGCTTTATGACATCGGGGGGGGGAATCAAACCCTACGTATCTGCCAGTATGGGTTGGCTTCCTGTAAACAGAGAAGCTTAGCCCGCGGCCGCTCCTGGTTATCAGTACATCTAGATAAGGAAGGGAACCTTTGTCTTCGCGTTCGACCGTGAATTGTAGCGACTCATCTACCGAGTTCAGATGCTTTAGAAGACGATCCACTTCGCTGGTTTTAACGGCGCAGAAACAGTCGTCCGCGTAACGCAGGAACGTTTTGGGTTTATGCTCGAAATTGTCGAGAGCCGTGAGTTCGATGGGCTCCATTGTGAGGTTTGCCATTGTCACAGATATGGCTGCCCCTATGGCTGTGCCGTTGGTTTGCTTGTAGTTCCTCCCGCTAAATGAGAAGTACATGCTGTTCAGGCATAAGGGAATTGTCAATTCTCTAATAAGGGAATTGTAAGGGATATTGTCAAAAGGCGAGCCCAGATATAAAAAGCCCGCGATTTCAAGAAATCTCTACCAGAGCTAAAGCTCTGGTGCCGCCGCTTGCGAGACGAACAAACTTTCCCTCGCGTTATGTTTCGTTCGCAGGTTGCATGCTGTCCACATATCTAGCTATATCTTCTCAGTTTTTTATACAGTGTTTACTAAAACCAAAGGGGGACTAAGTTGCGGAAACCTTTCTGTGGCAATGCAGCCTATGCTAAGGAAGAATGTGCGCCCACTGCTTTGACAGCACTTTCCTTCTGTTTTCGGCCGCGGATTGCCGCAGAAAGTTGTCTCCGAGTATAAGGGGCCATGAGTGCTTGTTGGGTTGGTCCTTTTAACCTCGGAGTCTTTACGATGGTAGCCATCTTTAGCAGCGGCGCTAACGTTTACCCTGATTACACCGAAAGGCACTGAAGAAAAAAGAATACGACCGACGCTTTCGAAAAATTTCCCATCCAGACGTCGGACTAATGAAACAACTACTGTCTGCCGAACCAGCGCCATCCGTCAACGAGCACGACAGTGTTTGTGTGAACTGCTTCGCAATATTCAGCCGTGATCTTCATGATTGTGTCGAAAAGCAAGACGTCGTCTGATGATAACCAAATAAAGTCCAAGTTCCACACGAGGAAGTAATTGTCCAAGACGTAAAAGAGGCCATCAGAGCAGCAAACGTGATTCTGATAGATTTGTTATTTCCATCCATGTTAAAAAAAGAACTTCACGATAAATGTGTCAGACAAGAACAAGCACCAGCAACAAAAATATTCAAAGAAGATTGGCCGCAAGCTAAGTGTCTTCTAACAGACATCTCACACTGCTGAACAGTCTGAATTCGCGTTCAACCTATGTACGTACCACCTAACCTTCACTATGCAGCTAACTTGAGGACCGCTTACGTGAGCAGTTCTTTTATCCATGAGGGGTTTCGAAATTTACCCTGTTGCTTCCCGGACTAACAAAAGAAAACCTTCGCACTTATTTCCGAAGTAATGATGCGCTTTCCTAACACGTCAAAAGAGTTAAAAAAACGAGAAAAAACAAAAAAAGGAACAGAGGTCGGATTCTTTAAGAATGTCTTATTTTAAGACATCTTTTCTAAGAATTTTGTAATCAAAATGTTCTTAAGATGTGCTGATTCGGCATTCTCGAAGGGGTTCTTAGGAATTACTTGACAGACGGACGGGCTACGACAAGATGAGGTGAGGGAAAGAGAGCAACTTCCGGTATCTCGCGATGCTCGCAAACAGCGACAGCTGCGAGAGCGAAGTGTTGTTCTGACGATGACAGGAGACGCCTTGCCCGCCCTCATCGACGGCAGTAGTGACAGGCCGTGGTACAGCGTGACCGTGGTCTACGGGAACGATGGCGACGCAGTCAGAGGTCCAAGGCTGCGAATGCTAAACTTTACGGAGGCGGAACTGGAGACTCTAGTCGACGGGTACGAGGCATGAAGGACAGTGATAGACGCGAAAAGGGATGGCACGCATGGCTCGGCCGCCAAGCGGCGGGATTGGCTGCAAATGCCTAAGGATTTAAATGCCGTTTCCAGCATAAGACAAGACGTGGCGGACGTGTAAAAGAAATGAGCCGACTACAAAGGTATTCACAAGAAGCAACTGTAAGGCATCCTTCGAGCTTTCTTACAGATCGCGAAATAAGTTGTTGCGATATGATCGTTAGACACACGCAGCAGAAACCGACAATCTCATACAAAGTCGCGCTGCGTGAATAAAGCGCGAAACGTTTGGCGTGAATATAGAGTCGACGAGCGTGCGCATTTTACTACTTCAAATGCAGCCAAAATTCTGCAGAAGGTTGTTGGCCTCTGTCAGCAACAAATACATCAAACAAAGCGTGTAATGAGGTAGATCGACAATATGTTTTACAGTCCAGTGGGTTAGGGTTACAAGCGAGCTGGCGGATTCCGCTCATTTCCTTTGACTTTAGTCTCTGCATACTTCGTTTCACCTTGCGATGGACCGCTGCGGACGCTACAGAGTTGCCCCAGACAATACAGTACTGTGAATGGGACTACGCGCACAGCGCGTTGCTGCGCCCCAGGATCACGCGACACTCTAAGCGGCACTGGATTGGTTTCGATAGCGCTCGTGCTGTCTGTTACGGTCCATCGTAGGTGAAGTAGACTATCGTCACCCCTCTTGTGGCGTGACCGAACTGACTAGACCTGCAGAAAGACAGTCCCGCGCCAGACGAGGCGCGACCGTTGACGTGAGTGCCACTGAGAAGGAGGGTTTGGGTGCGAGCTGCTACTGAGGCCACCGTTTTTACATTATTTTTAATACTTCACCACCTCTGAGTTGAGCTCTCGAAAAAAAAAGAAGAGACAAACATTTTGTGAAACTGTGTTCGCGTGCCCAGTTGATGGACGTCGATTCACCCGGCACATACAATCTCTATCGCGTTAAAGCCAGGCACTTCGGTCCTCGCGAAACGCAGGCAACTGAGAGCTCGCCAAGTGCATCTTGAAAGGCCTTGTAAGCAAATACCTCGGACGCGCACGCGGAAACACGTATCGTCTCATATCCAAATAATTTGCAAGATGATCAACAGATGTCAGGTAATAAACCGATAACGTCCGTATAATAAACAAACCACGATGAACAAATTAATATTTGAGTCCAGCAGCCGTTCTATTGCCTGAAACACTTCGAAAATTCAATTGAACACGATAGAATATCGAGATTCGTAAAACAAGCGTGAACTCATGCGTTTTAAGACAGGTTTCCTGGCATGTTCTATACGGTCTCTCGTGCTGCGCCTTACTTTGTCAGGGGATGTGTTCTTGCCGCTCTGCATGGAGTCGCTTCCAGCAGCGTACTAGACGTGTTTCTTTGCAGGTATTTGGAGAATACAGTTATAGAGCTTATTTCTGCGCCACGCACGAACTGGATATTTTTATGGTCTTATCAAACAAACACGCTGGCCGCGTATGTCCTAAAAATTAAATGCAAAAAGCTTGCAAAAAAAGCAAAATGAGTGGGATTATTTAAGTTGTGGCTGTTTGTTGCGAGCCACGTGGTTGCGAGACCGATGTCTTAAACAAGCATCGACATATCAAGGGCTTTCTCGATGTTTTCAGTACAATATAAACAAACACTTTGTGCCACCAGCGCTCCGCTTAGTAAAATCAGTGCTTTTTTGAGCCATTTAGCATTTTATTTGCAATTTTTTATGCATTTTACGTCAGCTTTATGCTGCTTATGCTGGCCACACAATGTAGCTGTCAAGTGCCAATTTTTACGTTTAGAAATTAGAAGAAAGGAATGGAACAATTCAGCCATTCCAGGAGTGGGAATGGGCCCAGTGTCCCCATTCCTAGGAGTTTAAAGGAATGGAATTATCGAAAGCACTAATTCCCTGGAATGGAATTGGAATGGAATGAGAGCCCATTCCGCAACACTGGTAACCAGCATGCCTGCTCAATCACGTCTTTGAAAAACCTTGTCGTATGATATTTTTTACGCCCTTGTTTGTATTATTTATTTGTTTTTAGTATGAACCAACTAACCTAACGTAGCGTAGTGATATAACTGATAGCTCGTGCAAACTGCATCCCAATTTGACCCGTTACTGATAATCACATGATGCACAGGTGCATCCCTGAAGCGCTGCCAGGGTGCCACCGAAGGCGGGGTTGGCGACAAGTCTCTCACTGATGTGGTGGGAAGCATGGTGGGGCTCTTGAGCGTGGAGTCTATGGCTGGCATCCCTGGCGCTCTCGATATTGGGGTTGGGGTCGAGGTGCCTATGAACGAGCCTTTCAGTCTGCCGTTCTTGGTAGGTTGACACCTAGATGAACAAACTTCTTACATCCACTCATAAATGAGTGTCATGTGTTGTCACAATTGGCTGCCAAAATGTTCCACAATTGTTATGAGGTTCTGCCCATGCCGTAGTTGCATTTCCTATGGTTGTGTTTCCGACTCCAACAACAATTTTAAATTCTTATCTCCCAGGTGCTCCCGGAGCATCACATGCAGCAAGGCCAGGCTCAAGCCGAGCTTGTTTCCTCAGTTGGTGAGCTTTTCGACTTCAAAATTTAAGTGCAGCGTGACTAATCATTTAGCTCTTCATTGAAATGATCTAGACGCTGGGACCTAATTATTCGGTTAAACAGGACATGAATGGGCTACATTTTTACCAAGCATCGCGTTTGTGTCAGTAACAATGTATTTTTCTTTGGAAGATACGACTCCAGCTCCATGCAGGCCTGCTTAGTGACACCGTCACGTGCAAGGTTTTCCGCATAAAACATTTTTATTGCTTCTATAATGGTAGCTCCTGTATCATTGGAAGAAATCGCATTTTGTGTCCATTTGATATGTCATAAAGAATATACCTCCATTTAAAAATAGAAACTGTTATTTAACTATTTTTGTTCCAACAGCGTTAGAATGGAATGAGTGGGATAATGATGTGTGTGCGCCTACGTTTTGACCTAACAAGTTTCTTGAAACCCCCTCCCTTTATTAATGCCTTCAAGACACTGCTGCTAATTTTCGGTAAAGAAATAGAGAACGTTGCCCAAAGTGGTTATAATTTGAGCACCTAATGTGTTTTTAGCTTACTTGTCGTTGAACGCGTAAACCCATTGGAACATGCTGGTGGATGGTTTGGCCCTTTTGTTGAGCAATCATGCTTCCTCGTCACAACTTGTAGTCTATCGGTCATATGTTACCGAGCAGTTTCCAAGGCAGTGTTCTCAGCTCTATTCGTTTTTCTAATCAGGAAAACCTCCATGCCAGCGGGTGTCGGCTACAAGACGACGAAGGGCTTCTCTCCGCACTTCAAGCAGTCACAAACTCAACCAAAACGTTAGTATAATCCTACTAGGTGTAAATTGCAACACCAACCTCACTTTGAATCCAGAGCCACACTGCACAAAATATGCAGCAGTGTGATAAAACAAGTTAGTCTGTAAATATCAACACAAGGCCATCTGCCTGGTAACCTCCACCGTACCCGCAATCTGACGGAGGCTTATTGCGAAGAAGGCGCCGTGTAACCGAGCTTTCGGTTGCACGTCAAAACATCTACAGGTGGTCGGAATAGATCCTCAGTCCTCCGCTGAGGTGTGCCAGATGCCCGTCGTTGGTTTGGCACGTAAAACCCCCAAATTTCGACCTCTACCGTAGGAAAAACCACCTCTCCTGTCGGCTTGTCTTCAATTGTTCCACGTTTTCTGCGTGCTGTGAATTTCTCTCGGAAAGGGAATTACATTTTTTTGCTGTGTAAAATTGATTAGATACCATTGTGGCTGCCGTTAAATTACCTCAACCCTAAAGAGCATGATGCGTGTTATTGCACGCACTGCACACGGTAGTGTGTGCGGCAGCAACTGTTCCAAAAAGAAATACCTGCTTTACAAATGACACCTTGCACATGCATTTGCCAACTTCATTTTGGTCATTTACTTCCTATTTTTATACAGATAATCGAAGTGGATGTACCTACTTCTAGGTGCTTAGGTAATTTGGAAAATATCCCTTCTTTCATTAACGACTTATTTTTATATTTCAATCACGCTTCCTATGCCTAAGCGTGGACATGTATTTTCATGGGAGTTTCACAACGGTATCATAAAAACATGATCACGAAATGGTTTTCCAAATTTAAATAAGGCAGGCAACCATTCTTTACTATGTGCAAGTGGCACGAATGACCCTAGCCGTAAGATTATCCAATCTCAGCAAGTTATTGTTGAACGCCTGGACCAGAATATAGAACTGCAGAAGCAGAGGGTGGCACTCAAAGCCTACAAGCTCAACGTGCAGATTGTAGATGGCAAAATTGTCCCTATGTAATAATAAAAAGACACTCGGGTACAATAACAAAACATTCTTTCTTTAATACGCAGAATTCTTTTCTTTTACCTACACCCATGGATGCTTTCTAGCAAGCTTTCACAAACACGCACTTAAAAACGGTGTTGATAGGCTCATTTCTGACTGCGGTTGCAAATTGCTATGTTGCAAATTTGCAACTAGGTGCAGTAAAGGGTTAAAATAGTATAGTTCGTACACGGCGCAAGAAGATGCCGTCTTGCTGCTTGATTCGAATACCTGCAGAGCAGTATCGCCATTACACTATCTAAAAATACTAGCAGTGCTATTGGGCAGCTCTCCTTGTGCAGCAAAACATAACCAACACCAAACCACATACAAAGTAAAATCGCTACGTTGTCAGCTCGAGGAACTGTAGGACCATGGCATGCAACCCGAATAAAAACGTATATCTTACGTTTTCTGCAAGAATCTCGCGATTGATTTCTATATTCAACTATGTTTTTTCTTTGCTACCGGGCGAACACTAGGTCTATTGGGCTAAAAGCTGTGCTCATTGGGATTTGTTCATTACCCGGTCGTTATCTCTACATTCTCGGTTGTGGAAATTTTCTTGCTGCTTCCCGTGTGGGCAACCTGGAGATCCAAAGCGTTGGCCCAATTTGGCACAGAGACGCAGCGCTTCGGCATGCCAAGATAGCTTTGATCACGCCGCCAGATCGGCGAAACTTCCTTTCGACGAGTTGTTTCTTCTTCTTGCGGCACTGCGATTCTGTAAAAATTTCCAAGTGCTGTCAACGGCGAGTCTGACACAGGGTTTTAAAGAACTTCTTTGCGAATGACGACGATTGAGTAGAAAACGTGTCTTCATCACGCTGCCGCTGCCGCCAGCCTCCGGAACGCTCCAAAAACGTGATAGTTTAGGTGCAAGATGGCCGTCCGGTGGGCGCATTCGCCCTGCAGTGACCAAGCTGGGACGCGCGATTCAGCAATTGTCATAGAGATCAGTGGTCGACTCCCACAATCTCCCATGGCACAAAGTGAAGCCGTGTTAACCGGTCGGCGGCCACCTTACTTAGGGTAAAAAGAGGATGCGCGGAAACGGGCTCTAGCAGTGCTCTGTTGCTTTTGGGGCTGAGTATTACAAGAAAAACAAAACAATCCGTTTTGCTTTATTTTAGAGGGTTCGAGGCCGCTTAAAACCCGTAGGATTCCTTTTTCTTGGATATTTTGTTATGTGTTTGGACTTACCTCCGAAATATTGCAGAAGCATCTAGGCGAAGAGGAAGAACCTTTTCTTTTTTAATATGGTTGTAAACATGAACTCACGTCTTTCATTTTTCCTTTTGAACCTGTTTATTTACAAAAACATAATGCTCAAAATAATGAGTTCTGCCAATTCGTTCCGCGAACATTCCACCTCATCTTGATGAATACATTGCATACCTCTCATGGTCGCGAAAATTCGGGCACGTGAACTATCACCGAAACCGGCACTTTGAGAAATTAAAAAATATCAAGCTCGCAAAAATAAAGTCGTTTGTAGCACTTGTTTTTAGATGCACGGCTGTTATGAGCTCATCGTCTCGAGATTTAGATGCAAATAGCTAAAATAAAAAAGAGCGTTCACAGTCGCTACGATACTCACTGCTCTCCGCGGGTCAGCTGGAAATGCAGGAAACGCAGTTGGAATGTTGCCCGGTCGAAGTCTTCTGGTTTGACCGCTTTTTTCAAAGCAGACATCTTCGAAGTGCATCAAAAACAAAACGTGTCTGATTCACTTCGAATGCGTCATGACGAATTCTTGCACACTAATTATCTTCCCGGCAATGACATAGAGGTCAGTGCCGGGAATATGTTTGAGGGAATTCTTCAGGAACGTTTGCGTAACGGAGATGGTTAAGAGTATTAAAGAAAAGAAAAAATGAACTCATTTTCGGTTGTTACGTCCATGATATGACATTGTATTATCAAAATTGAAATAACAGCGATCCGGCCTCTTAAACTAAACTGTCCCTCTCCGCGATGTTAAGCGGGGCACCGGGATTGGATGGCGCAAGACTTCGCATGATTCTAACGAAGGTTCAGTGGTTTCCGTCTATTTATTCAGAATGCGGCGTATTCACACGTAAGTTAGGTTGAAACAGATGTAAGTTGTCTTACTCTTGAGTCTGTCGTTTCATCATTAAAACCTGTTTTTATTCAAGCTAGCCTCTTTTTTCACGTACCTAGTAGGAAAGTTGTCACGTATCCTTTTCTCTTGTTTGTGCGTCTTTTCTTTAGTCTGGAAAAACATTTGTAGACCAAATTTTTATTATTCGAGATTTTATTCGACATTTGAATTTATGTTCGCTATTATGCACTATGCAATTCAAATCCGATTTGAGATGAAATTTCACAATTGGCACACCTCTAATTTAGAATGTGTAACATTTTTATTTGGGTTATATTCCTTGTGCTTGACATACTTTGGAAGCTTGTGCGGGAAACTTTTCTTGAAGAGCGTATAGCGGTGTCAAGTAAATGTATGTGTGAAACATATTTAATATTACAATCCAATCATTTATGTCGAGAGATCAAAAGCTTAATACATTTTAAGAAATGTTCCCCTGCAAAACCGAGAGCTTGAGTGCTCCAAGCGGCCATAAAAGAGTGTTCGTATAACCGAGCGTATATGAAGGTCGACTTTAAAATGGCTATCCACTACGCAAGCGAGACATTTACGGCGACTGTTGCAACTGGTGAGTTAGTTTTAATTGTTGTTAAAGATTTATTTTGTTGGAAAATAAATACAACCAAGACAATAAAGTTCGTCGCTTAAAAATATCGTTTGCTGCGTACCAGTTCTATAAATTGTGTAAACTCTGCTAAATTTAACTCAGGCTTTTTGACGATTTCGCTAGTATAATCTGTGTAAAGGTGCATCATAAAGGAATTTACAACGTGATTGATAATTATAGAGCAAACACCACATGACATATATAAAAAAATTTCAACAATCACAATTGTTTTATTTTACTACATAATAGTAAGCCACCAACTTGACTCACTTACCGTTGGTCTTTTATTAGCCCCCAGAGGTTCGCGGTGCGACCCCTTACGGCGAACCGGGGTGACGTCACGGCGAGGACAGAATTTTTCCCCGACTCTCCCCGTTCGCCCTGTGGAGGCTGTGAGGACGTTAGCTGTCGGCGCGCTCGTTTCTATTATATTTTTTGTGCGGGTTTTTTGTAGGAAGTGTAAATTTTAAAATGTGGCTTTATTGAGGTATGTCCTATAGCTGCAGGCGAAACTTCAATTAACATTTCAGGCATGGCTGACAGGGTAAGCAACGCATGAATCGCAGCTGGTATATGAAAATGAAGAAATATGGCCACAATTGCAGGAGCATCACAAGATTTACATCTCACACAATAAATGCTGCTGATGGTCTGAATGAATTGGCAGGTTATGTATACCATTTCTTTTTTCTTCTTTTGTATCTTTGTTTTTAAACAAGATCGCCGAAGCAGAAGAGCTGCATGCTGCTCCAGCAACATGTTAAATACAGTCTGGGCCATGAAGAGAGAATCACAAGTGAGGCAGCCCAAGTACAGGGGCAAAGTAAAGAAAGAAAAAGATTTAGTTATATATATTGCTCGCATTTGACCTTTGTTGGATTCGGATAGTTTTTCAATGGATTTCACTGGTGATATTTGCGGACTTGTTTATATCATCCCTCAAGTAATGTACAACCAACGTAAGCGAACGTGTCTGCCTGAATGAAAAATCCATCAATGTAACCCGGTTTGGCAGTCAATGTTTTCTAGTGGACAGCTGACTGTGCCTGACTGTACGTGAAGCATCTCTGATTGGCCAACAAGTTACTCTTACCGACAGTCAAACTCCAGTCAGACTCCGCTTGTCGGCTTTGCTGATGGTTTCCTGGTGGCAGTCAGCCGCCGCGAAATGCCGTCAAGATTTCTTGGTGGCGATTCTGATTGTACATTGATTGTCTCTGACTGTACGTCAAAAAGCTTTGACGTGCAGACAGATGTAAGGTCAAAGGACGTAAAGTTCGTTCGGATACCACTATTTCGTCAAATCTATGAAAATGAAAAAATGATCTATGCGAGAAAACGATTTCGGTTACGTGAGCCCATAAAACCGCTGATGGTTAGAGATATGACACGCAGCCGACCGACAACCCTGATCAGAAGCCCGCCGAAACGTCGAACACGCCACTTTCGCTTTGCCCATATGCAGAGGCTTCGCCGAGCTTCCATGAACGCTCGCTCTCGACTCGTTTTGTTTGCCCGCTTGCTCCGACCTGTCGATCCTGCCCGGGCTCTACAATGTCTTATGTTTTAGTAGAATTTCTACCTCGACAAGACCCAGCCTGTCGTGAGGTTCCGACGATGTAAGGGACTTTAGCGGTGTAGTTGAAGACGCACAAGGTGTACCAGGTCTACTGGGCCGGAGACGCGCGAACAAAGAGATCGTTCTACGACGCGTAAGTACTCTACCATGGCAGGTGAGTAGAACTGAAGTACGGCGATTGATGTACGAGTGCTTTGCATAACATGCTGAAGGCTTAACTGCATATGCAGCCGAAGCATTCTTTGGAGCGATGCGCTCATTGTCGGAATCTCGCGCTGCAATACTAAAATGTTCCTGACTCGGTCCGAGAGGTTTGGGCTAGAAAGTTTATACCTTTCTATCTGGCATGGGCTATTGGCCTTACCGCTGTGTCGCACCTCATTATTATTGTTTCATGAAGAGTGCAGACAAAAAGCATCCGCGAGCGTAGTTCAGATATGTCTGCTGCTCGCGTTCGTCCGTGGAAGCCAGGGCTGTCTGTCGTAGCATGCATGCTTGCTCTCTAGCTTCAACGGAGTCGCATAGGTTTTGTGAATTAAAGTGTATACGGTCGTCCCGAAAGGTTCAGACATCGAGGGCGTTTCTTTGAAACATGCTTACGGTGCATGTGGTCCCGTTTGTAAACGAATGTCCCTTTTGCCTGAAAAACGCAAATTTCAAAAGGGGAAAAAAAACAAAGGACGGGTACACACTTTTCCTGATTTTTGATGTCATGAATTACATTCATTTTAAGGATTTGTGAACCGTTTCACAGCCATGCAAGATGGCCACCTCGGCTTGTGAACCGTTTCATAGCCATCCAAGATTGCCACCTCGGAATTTGAGCTTTATATAAAGAGTAAAGCTATACGCACTCCGGAGTGCACTTCGGACAGAAATGGCTATACGCACTCCGCTAAACTCGTATAAAACGAATGGTCAAATCGAGTTTTCTAAGCGATGGCATAGCATAGGGGTTAAGGTGTCCGCTTTGTACGCAAGTGGAAGCGGGTTCGATCCGCGGTGGACCTGCTTTTTTTTTTCTTTTTTTTTCTCGAACATTTTGTTTTGTCGAGGCATTTGGCGATATTTATGAGTGCGTATAGCCATTTCGTCCGAAATGCACTCCGGAGTGCGTATAGTTTTACTCTTATATAAATGCTGCCCTTGTTGATGAAATTCCCTTGGCAGTGGCAGTCAGACGTCATCTGATGGACCATCAGGGCACGTTCCACCAGGTCTGCTGACTGGCAGTCAGTGTCCCAAATTACGTATCTTGATGGAATTTTCAATAGGGTAGCTCGTTATTAGTCTCTTAAGCTCTAAAATTAAAATTTTAGCTAAATCAAATTTTTCTGAAGCGAAAATACCAGACGCTTTTCTCACGCGAAACTGTCACCCTTCACAGGTTTCACATTTCCTGCTACTAGTGCAGAATCTACCACTGGACAGCCGTTCGAATGCTTGCTGTTCCTCCTGTTTTCCTCTGTTCTCATAGAGTCCAGCTGTAGAGTGTTTAGAGGCTGATGAAACTTTTAGGGACCTGCAGCAGTGTCTCTTTTAATTGGAAATGACAATTTAAACTAAACGGTGTATTTTCGGAATACCAAAGGCTGGAATAAAGAAAGAATGTCAGTAAAAAGTATAAACGTTCCAAATTAAGGTACTATTGCTGTGATATATTATGGGCAGTTCAATACATCTCATACAGGCAACTGGGGCAATTCGGCCGTTTTCCTGCTACCATACAAACTAATTTCCAGTAATTTTGCATCTTCTAAAAATAAAACATGCCTGCGTACGTGTATGAACTATATCATTAATTCACGAAGAAGCTACATTTATGTAAAACAACCCTGTTCCACGAGCACTTCAAAGGCCTTCAGACCCATGGCCTTTAAAACATCTGCAGAACCAGCGCATGCAGAGTGGCACGCGCAGAGTCGGGGTCGCGAGCTAATTTGCCGACCGCCCAAAGGCCCTTGATATAAATGCACATTTCAAATGCCTGCAAAGCGGGATGTAATATTCTCCTAAATCATGAACATGCAAGGAACAGAATTCCAGCGTCTGAAACACTTACGCCGCCGCTCCACCGACCCCTCGCAAGATTGCCTTGTGTCGTGTGGACGGACGGGGAGGTTCATCGGCGGAATTGCCTCCGCCGATAAGCTTTCGGGATTCGTAACCCAATTATAAAGGTAAAAGTGACAAGCAGGCTTATAAAATGTACGGAAGCACGTCAATATCGGCATAACCCAGCGTCTTGTACACCGGGTAAACGAGGTCCCGCTCCTCGAAGTGCTTGCGGCACACAACGCCAAACCAGGAAACCGGTGCAGGGAAGCGAGCCGGATGCGAGATCGCGGAGCGGAGTCCTTCCCCTGACGTCACGGTACACCTCACCCAATCAGGATGCGGCGACCGCAGGGACGCTTGTGTTCGCTATCAGGGCTAATAAATCTTCAGAAGCGAGCAAAGTGTGTTCCATTAAACCTCAACGAGAGAGTTTACCTGTATGTACATACATTATAACTAATGTACTCCGTTTTTCAATTATTATTTTTTTTAAATTCGGCGTTGATTTTGTTTTGTATTTTCTAGGAGTAAATTTTCAATTTTCGGCGGAAATATTTTTACACCTAAAAGTCTTAACTTTTTTCGGTGATGTGTGCGATATGTTTATTAATACAAAGCCCCGTATGGCTTTTGTTTGCTTGCTTTGTGAGCACGGGACGAATATTTACATATGTCTGCGCTTTGTCAAGTGCTGTCAAGGAGAGTGTGCAGCTGGCAAATGAAAGTTGACTCTCAGAAATCTACGTACTTGGATGTAGATAAAGAAACAAATCCGTGGAAAACACTTTTTTTTTTCACAGGAGCGTGTACAACATTAGTAGAAACGACGAAACTCTAACGGAGAAGTTCAGAGGAGACAGATATTCACATGTGTTCGCGCAACCCGACAAGGATTCGCGGAATTTAACTGGCAATCGAGATTGTCATAAATATATATGACTGTATCTCATACAGAATTTCAAAACATATTATTTATAAACCTTGACGTCCATTTTCCGAGTATTGCACAAGGAAGGTTCTAAATAAAATTTCAAGTTTCTGTACAAAAAAAAAACGTCACAAAAGAGTAAGTAGAAAGCAGACGTTCAAGCATACGAGGAAACAATACCAAAATTACAGTAATTAAAATATGGTTCTTCGTCAGGGGCGACTGTGGCCGTTGAGCAGCGGCGTTTTTCGGTCTTTTCTTCTCTCAGGGATGTGGCGCATTTCTCGATCTTCTTCTTCACGAATATGGTGAAGCCCGTTCACATACACTGTTGGTAAAGCACCAAGGCACCTATTTATGTTGCCTGGCGTCGTTTGAATGTGCCAGGACTCGATGAAAAGCCTATGTCGGTTGTTAGTCTCTGCGTCGATAATGCTGGTGTTGTCGAAATCAATCCGGTGGTCTTTGACTTCGCAGTGCTCAGCGACTGCGCTGCGCTCGTGGTCGAGCTTGCGAACGTCGTTTTTGTGTTGGCGTATTCTTTCATTAAAGTTCGTTGTCTCGCCGATGTAAGTGGCTGGACAATCTGCACAAGGGATCTTATAAACCACGCCCCGCGTTTTTTCTTTCGGAGGGCGATCTTTTGGGCGGGGCATGAGTAACCTAAGCGTGGACATCGGCTTGTGGGCCACGCTGATTCCTTCTTGGCTAGCACGCGTGCAAGCGCCTCGCTTCTTCCTTTGATGTAGGGTACGCAGATGCGCGACGTTGAGCGTGGCTGCGTACAGGCTTGCGGTTGCTGGTGTCCGTGATCTCGAGCTTGACGACGGGCAACGCGTTGGATAAAGGTGCTCGTGTATATGTTCTTTTTGAGATCAGCACAGACGGTTTTTTCCTGCTTTCTTCTGTCATCCTCAGACGAGCATATAGTCTTCGGCCTAGACAGCAGTGTCCTAACCACCGATCCGATGCTTTGTGGCAGGTTGGGTGATTGGAATCAAACTGGAGATAACGTGCAGTATGCGTGGGCTTCCTGTAGACTGAAAACTTCAACTCTTCCTTTTTTCTTCTCACGAGCACGTCGGAAAAATATAATTTATCGCCCTTTTCACGTCCGCATGGGGAACGTTGATGAACCAGTTGATGGAGTTCGAGGTGTGAGAGGAATCTGTCCACTTCAGACTTTTGAAGGATACAGAAGCAATCATCTACATGCTGAAAAAAAAGAAACACTTTGGCGTGGTGGCGAATGACTGCAGGGCCTTGTTCTCAATGGATTCCATGCACAAGCTGACAGTGATGACAGAGATGGATACGCCCATCGCGGTTCCTCTGGCTTGCTTAAGGTGTTCTCCCTTGACGCTAAAGTAGGTGCTGCTGAGGCAGAACTCAATGAGGCGGCACAGTTTTTCTCACACTAAGCGCGGTCTTGCTGTGCAGTTCCTTGTATTTTTAAGGGCCTTCCTGGCAGTGGCGACTGCCAGGGGAACCGGCAAACTTGTGAAAAGCGAAATTACGTTGAATGGCACTAGGTTTTCCTCAGCGCTCACCTCTCAACTTCGCGATGCGCATTACCGACGCAGAGACTAACAACCGACATGTTAGTCTCTAACAACTAGACAGTTAGACTAACAACCGACATGTTAGGCTCCGGCACCGCTGACATGTCGGTACCGGGCCCGGTGCAACGACATGTCACAAGCAAGTCGCTTACGTCAAATTTTCATCCAGGTGCTCGTCATTGCCTGGACGATCCACACAAAGCCCTATCAACGAGTCGATAATCTGCCACTACCCATCGGAGCCTTGGCGTCACTTCAGCTGCCGTACGCCCCCTGATCCTACCGCCGCTGGATACGTCCAGATTCGACGGCACAGCCTGGCAACCACGGCTTGCGCCAGATAACCAGAAGCTACAAAAGCCGCTGCCCGGCACTTCCAGCGAGGGGCCCGGTACCGACATGTCACAAGCAAGTCGCTTACGTCAAATTTTCATCCAGGTTGGTCTTGTTTACAAACCTGTTGATCATCACAGTGTTAGACGTTACTTGTCGGTGCCGAGCCCCTTTGCTTTTGTCTTTGTGCTTTGTCATTTTGAAGCGTACGGTGCCTACGTCACTTGTGTATTGTGCTACGCAGCATCCATAGTAATAAGGATAATGCTGCTACTTTCTGGCAATGTAGAAGTGAACCCTGGCCCGTTCACTCAAGAGCAAACTAAGAGAATACTAGAAGTCTTGGAGCTACTACCGGGTATACACAAAACCAAGACGTAATTTTGACTGAAATGGCGGCAATCAAGCAAACACAGACATCGGTCGAAGAAAAACTTACATCTGTGTTTTCAACACTAGAATCGCTTCAAAAGGACGTTACTTCACTGAAATCGCTTGAGACTAAAGTGCAGCAAATACAAGTTGCATCCACGGAACTTACCGAGCAGTTAAACCAGCTGGCAAACAGTCATGATGACCTAGAAAATCGCTATCGGAGAAATAATCTAATCTTTTATGGTGTTGCCGAGGATGCAAATGAAACATGGGCAACGTCCGAAACAAAAGTTCTGCAGCTCTGCGAAACAGTGCTAGGCATCAAAATTGACCCTTCACATGTGGAACGCGCTCACCGACTGGGGAGACACAATGCAGAGAGGTCCAGGCCAATCATAGTAAATCTTTCCTCGTTCAAAACAAAACAAACTATACTATCGCAAACGCCCAAACTAAAAAACAGCGGAATATCTGTCGGCGAGGACTTTTCTGTGAACGTGCGTCATGAAAGAAGCAAGCTTCTGGGATTTGCCAGGACACAAAATAGTCAATTTAAACTACGCTACAACAGACTAATTATTGGAAACAAAGTATTTTACTATGACAACAATGAACAGAGGGTAAAAGAGAAAACAATCTAGCAACCAGTACAAATTCCACGGGCTGCCCTCAAAAAGACCATAACTGTGAATGAACTCGATGTACTTCTCGTGAATTGCCGTAGTGTAAAAAATAAAATTGATGACTTAGCAGAGCTTGTTAATCTGACAAGGCCCAGTATTGTAATGGGTACAGAGTCATGGCTTGATGACTCAATTAAAAGTGCAGAAGTTTTTCCACCTGACTATACTGCTTATCGGCGAGACAGAAATGGGCATGGTGGAGGAGTATTCCTGCTGACTCATAACAGTCTGCAAAGCACCGCGATTGACTTTTCGCAATTTTCATTTGAGTCTGTTTGGTGTAAGGTGTCGCTTCAAAATGGCCACTTCCTCACAGTCGGTTCATTCTACAGACCGCCTGCGTCTGGCGACGATTCCATTCTTTCTTTAACAAATGCTCTTTCAACAATTTCTTACGACTACCTTGTACTGGGAGGCGACTTTAACTATCCTGATGTTAACTGGGTTGATGGCTTACCGATCAGTACAAACTTATCCACACCTTACAAGACCTTTATTGAATTTGCCTTAAGCTTTTCTTTATACCAACACGTTACATTTCCTACACGCTTAGACCACAGGAGGGACAGTACGCTAGACCTAATCTTTAGCAGTGAACGTTCTGTTATCTCTTCTATTTCTGTTGTTCCCGGTATCAGCGATCACGAGGCGGTAGTTGGGAAAATAAAATGCGCAAAAGAAAAAACCGTAAGAAAAACGCAAAGGAAAATTTATTTTTACGATCAAGGGAACTATTCCGCTTTAGCTGACAAACTTTTTGATTATTTCCAAGATTTCAAAGAATTCAGCTACCACTCTGATGTGGAAATGCTATGGGATATGTTCAAAAATAAATTAAAAGAATTAATTGAAATCCATATTCCTTCAAAAGTTATAACCGGAAGAAAACGCAAAGACAAGCCTTGGATAAATAAAGAACTACGAACAATCATTAAGAAAAAAAGACGTGTGTATTCTAGATATAGACAAAATGGAAAACAGAGCCTCCTGGTCCGTCTAAAGGAACTTACAGCGTTTTTTAAAAGCAAAGCGACACACTACAAGAATGAGTTTCTAGCATCTCTTGATGATAAGTTCAAACGAAATCCGAAGGAACTTTGGAGGTACGTGAAAAGTTCGAAAAAAGATGAGCCAGGAATTCCAACTATCAATGACTCAGGTCGGATGATAGATAATGAGGCTGAAAAAGCAAGCCTTTTTAATAGCTATTTTGAATCTATATTCTCGCCTCCTATAGTGAATAACCCTTCTCTAATTTTTGAGACTTTAGAGGACAGTATGTTGGATATTGAACTCTGTCAAGATGGAATTCTTAATTTACTAAACAATGTTGACTCTCACAAGGCCACTGGGCCTGACGGTATACCAGGCCGCATATTAAAAGAGTGTTCCGGCATTTTGTCTAATTTTTTATATGTAATATTTGCTAACTCATTATCAAGTGGTAAATTACCAAGTGAATGGAAAACAGCTCACGTTGTTCCTGCCCACAAAAGCGGTAAAAAAATAGGGTAGAAAACTATAGACCAATCTCTCTTCTTTGTGTGCTCGAAAGTATTAGAACATATAATCTACAGCCACCTGATAAAACATCTCGACAGAAACAACTTTTTTATTCCTTATCAACATGGCTTCCGAAGTGGTTTATCGTGCGATACCCAGCTGATCGACTTTTATCACGACATTTCTTCTTTTTTTGATAAAGGCGTGCAAGTAGACTGCGTTTTCTTAGATTTTCAAAAAGCCTTTGACAAGGTCCCCCATAAATTGATCCTATACAAATTAAAATTTTTGAATATCCCTGAAAATATTATTAACTGGCTTACTGATTATCTTACAAATAGAAGACAGGCTGTTTTAGTTAACGGAAAAACGTCGTCGTATTTAGAAGTAAAATCAGGGGTCCCCCAAGGATCAGTGCTAGGTCCGCTTTTATTCCTAATATATATCAATGACATTTCTACAGACATTACGTCAAGCATTCGTCTTTATGCAGACGATTGCGTCTTATACCGCAAAATAAAGACATATTCAGACGGTCTAGAGCTACAGGAAGATATTGATCGCCTTACAAGATGGTGCGAAATATGGAAAATGAATTTAAATATTCCCAAATGCAATCATATAACATTTACCAGAAAACGACAACCTGTTTCTTTTAGCTATTCAATT
This sequence comes from Ixodes ricinus, assembly GCA_037355805.1. NCBI lineage: Eukaryota > Metazoa > Arthropoda > Arachnida > Ixodida > Ixodidae > Ixodes > Ixodes ricinus. Next base: position 18,476 of record JAZHYW010008068.1, on the reverse strand, counting down.
GATGGCGCCCCACTACAAAAGGTGGACAAAGTAAAATATTTAGGCGTTCAGTTTTCGGAAAACCTATCGTGGAGCGCGCATGTAGACTACATGACGGTCAAAGCTAACCGTGTGCTAAATTTCTTGAGGAGGAATTTTCACGATTGTCCTTCCAATTTAAAAAACACCCTTTTTCTCTCTAATGTGAGGCCTATTTTAGAATACGCTTGCGTGCTCTGGGACCCTAAAGAACGCTATCTAGAACAGAAAATTGAACAAATTCAGAGCAAAGCTGCTAGGTTCGTTACAAAAAATTACAATTTCAAACAAAGTGTTACTGCCCTAAAACGTGAATTAGACTGGGAACCTCTGAACTCTAGAAGACGCCGCCTCCGTTTAAAATTTTTACATAGGCTCTATCATGATCAAACAGGACTGGATAAAACTAAATTCATTGAACCGCCACACTTTGTGTCACGCAGATTAGATCATTCCAAAAAAATTAGAGAATTTTCAGCTAGGACTAATATATTTAAATTCTCATTTTTCCCCATACCGTTAAACAATGGAACGAATTGCCAGAGGAAACTATTTCAATTCCATCGTCTGATAATTTTTTTGATAAACTGTCACGTGATAGCTGGGAATAAGCAAAGTGAATTTTCTCTTTGTGAATGTGTATTCAAAATGCTTGGTTTGTAACACTGTGCTTTGTATCTTCATACCTTTACTTGTACGAAAAATTATATTGGTGGCTAAAGCTTAATACCATTGTGGATCCATTTGTTAAAGTGATATAATTTTGCAACATATTTTATTTTTATTTTTTAGATTTGTTTGCGAACTTGTTTGTTTTTTTCCGTGTGTTTCTGTATTTGACGACTGTAATTCTTGTGAAAATGTATCCTCACACCCCCCCCCCCCCTGCAATAATGCCTCTTGGCGCTGCGGGGTAACATGTAATAAATAAATAGGCTTTTCATCGAGTCCTGGCACATTCAAACGACGCCAGGCAACATAAACAGAGTGCCTGGGTACTTTACCAACAGTGTCTGTGAACGGGCTTCGCCATATTCGTTGAAGAAGAAGATCGAGAAATGCGCCACACCCCTGAGAGAAGAAAAGACCGAAAAACGCCGCTCCTCAACGGCCACAGTCGCCCCTGACGAAGAACCAAGTCGGTTCGAAACGTAGGGCTCCTACATGTTTAGGAATCGGTTGGTTGCCATATTTTAATTATTGCATTTCCCAACCAGAGAGATTTCTCTCGAATGTTTAGTTTCAAAATTACAGTCTTTATTAAAATTGTATATCGCATTCCACTGATTAATACATACAGGGAGCATTACTTGAGGTTTAGCCGTGTTGTAGTTGGCAACAATTTGATTTGACAAGTGATGCCATTCCTCAATCATAATTGGTAGTGTTGAATTTGCGAAAACTGAAGATGAAGCTTGAATATCTTTGATATTGCACACGTCGTCGATTTGCACTCTAGAGTGGGTTTAATCTTAAAGTACTCCCATCATCTGCCATGACGAGGTTATAGTCATCGCCGTAAACATTGTAACATTTACAAGTATGTGGACGCTCCCATACGCAGCGGGGCATCGGTGGCCGAGTGGTCTAGCGCACACCAGCTCGGAGCACGTGGAGGGAAACTCGCGCTGCAGAACCCAGAGATCCTGGGCTCAATCCCCACCCCTGCTCGTTTTGATCTCGATGAGCATCGCACCGGCGTGCCGTCGTGTATCACTACTGCGTTGTGCACGTTAAAGACCCCAGGCTAGCGATTGTACTGCACTGGCTAAATTGCTCATCTACAGCTGAGACACCAGACGCCCAGTGAGGCAGACTAACTTCCGGCTGTATAAACATCCACACAACAATTTGCTTTGCCATACGCAGCATTGAAGATAGCGCAGACTTCAAGATCGGAGAATGCAGGATAGACACCCCTCCTCGCCTCCACCTTGGCGCGAGAGAGAAACGGGATTAGTTTTGTAAATGTCGAATTATGGCAATGATGATTTCTGTATAATACAGCATCTTACGCCAATATGTATATATATATATATATATATATATATATATATATATGCATATATATATATATATATATATATATATATATATATATATATATATATATATATATATATAAATATATGCATTTCCAGGGTTTCGAACCGAAATGTTTTTCGTTCCGGTTTTCGTTCCGGTTGAGGGAAAACGGTTCAGCTCCGGTTCAACTCCGGAGTGAAAAAGTAAAGGTTCAAACCGGTTCGAACCGGTTCGTATTCCCATGCTACAAAAACAGTTTACGACAGCAAAAGATAAACTATCCATATTGTATAAAAGTGTTACATATAAAAAGCAAAGTGTCACATTACTGTGTGGAACGAACGAGCTTGTGCTGGGGCAACCTAGGGACATGGGTGAAAGCGCAGTTCAATGTCAGGCAGCTGACCGAAGAAGCTGAACGCCATCAAGCATATCCGGAGAAAGGCGGCACCTCTGAGACGATAAAATGAACTTCAGAGTAGAAAAGGCTCGCTCTTCGCTGATCTGGTTCGCAGGCACTCCAAGGGCTACTTGCTCCAATGCACAGAGTTCTGGATGACGCTCCTGTGTATCCTCCCAAAACTACAAGACGTTAGCGTCCCTTGAAAGCCGCGGCTCCTTGTCTAGCATTTCCGGGAGGCATGCTATATAAAGGGGGCTACTGGTACCTCAAATTTGCACGCTAGCCTCAACCTCTTTTTCCTTGAGGAGCGCTTCCAAGGTGTCTTCCGGATCCTCTAGAGCCACTAAAGTTTCAGAAGACAAGGTAGAATCTTGCTCGCATTCCAGAGCGGCACCTCAGAGTCTTTGTCAAATGCAACGCGGCCCGGTACTTTTGCTCAGTGGTGAGAAGAATGCGGTAGCGGGGATCCGCGTACACTGCTGCACAGAAGACATCCGTGTCAAGAAGTTGTCGATCCCTCTTTTTCATTGACTGGACCAAGGCCGTTCGCTAACGGCGACGATATGTTGGAAGTGTCCATGGAATATCTCAGCCATGCGCCTTAGAAATCTCCTACAGTGAGTTGTTCCTTCTGCAATGGCTTCGTCGCCACTTCTGCCGGGCGAAGCAATACTGCAAGCGACTCGACATCCGCCCATACTTCTTCGGTCGACCTGGAGCTTTCTTCTTTTGAGGGCAACCCTCCAGCGAAGCCTCTTAGTTCAAGTAGCCTGGTGAGCATATGCAGCATGGACATCCACCGCGTTGGACAATCAAGCATTGGTTGCTTCAATCCTAGCTTCCTGATCAGAGACAATAACATTGGACACGTAGTCACTTAACAAGCCCACGGCTTTCTTCGGTTTGCGCCAAAATGAGTTCTTTTTTATTTACATTTTCGGTGCATTTTTTTAGGTTATTGTGTTTTTGTGCCACGCACTTTTCATGCGACCTGACTTCGCGTATGAACCGAAAACCGCATTGAAAATATATCGGTTCCGCTCCGGAGCGGAAAAAATTATTTCGTTCCGGTTCAACTCCGGTTCGCGCGAAAATAGCGTTTTTTTCCGGTTTTCGGTTCACGGTTCGGGTTCGGTTCAATACCCTGTGCATTTCAGAAGCTGTACCGTATACAAGCAAGGTTCTCCCTTGCGAACGATGCACCGGGAGCAGAGTCTATGCACCGGGCAACGTTACTAGAACACTCAGTTGGGAAACTCACCATTGACACCTGAGTTGCTGGCGTCCACCGAGACCGACCTAAATACGACAAAATCACCACCCTTAATCTTTTATCTTTACTGTGGTCAGCTTGAGCTTTCAGAAGCATGTTTTTGCGTAAAAACAAACGAAAAAAACAACTCTTTTGTGGGAACGTTTATTGCGAATTAGTAGAAAATAAGAGGCGCGTGACGTTTTCTGAAATCTTCAGTTTACAAGGATTTGCGGCACAATAATATTGTTTTTATACAACCGTGTCTCAACGGTGATTTCAGGTAGCGGGACCGACCTGGGCGAGTCCTAAATCCGGAGGTAATTCGTGGCGCGTCCGCTTGGGAGACGGGGGTTGGCCTCCCTGGAACCCCTTCCATCGTATATGTTTCGGCGCCAAAATGGCCGATTAAAGCCAAAAGGAAGAGTCACAGCGGATCGGTTCCCTTTTCCAGAGCAAGCTCTATGGCAGTTTCCCAACTGAGTGGTTTCAGTAACGTTGGCACCAGGTAAGAAGGTTTCGAGCAAAATTTATTTTCCTTCAGCCGATGCCTACCGCTGCGGTCTATACACCGAGTACGAACAACCGTGTAAGATATAGTGTTCACCAAAAATAATTATAATATTTTTTTATCGATAAAAGAAAATATGCACGTCAAAACGCTTATTCTCCGCCCGACTGTAGCGCTAGTGGTTCGAACCAGATATCAATGCTTTATATAATTGAAAACTTATAAGAGATATTCTACAAATATTTAATGGGAACATGGGCACGTTTTCGCACGTTTTCTTTAACTGATGTCATTCAACTCCGTACATTCGAAAGCTCCTTTGGCCGTCATTTTCACATTGAAAAATTTCAGAGAATAACTTATAACCCAATGTTTTATCACTCCCCATTTATTATATGAAAATTAAATAAAGTTGAATATCTGCTCAACTTTTTTTTTAAATATAAATACGTTGACGTTTAGTTACTCCTGCATGTCGCAGTGTGCCGCGTGGCCGTTAAAGACAGTCCAAAAACCGCTGATTTTTTAAACACGGTTTATAAAATGCAGACGATTCACAGTAATATTAAAAAATCAAATTCCTTGTGGTATATTGAGATATAAGAAAATTAAAATGTGGTGGACACATCTTTTTTTAATGACAACTTTAAAATATATTATAAAAATATATTTAAACACAAAGGGTAGCTCTCCTGAGCTGAAAAAGAGGTCATAGAAATCAGCCGACTGCAGTGATGTCGATGTCGGGTTCCCTTTTAGTTGCAGCGACGCTGCTGAACAAAAGTTGTCGGTCTGCTTAAGTTTAAATTTGCCGAGCATTCTGAAGCAAAAAATTGGTTAAAGTAAACACAAAACTTACGCCAAAAGTAGTGAATTAAAGATGGATTATGAACGAAAGAACTGAAGGAAATGAGGTGAACAACAAAGTGCAGAAAAGATCGCGTGAACCTTGATTCTTGGTCACAACGAGGAGTCGGCAAGTGTCGCCGCTCCTTCTTCAAGAGGCTATCAGCTTGGGTAGATACAATCACACATCACCAGTTTTGTAGACGTTGCTCTTAAAATCTAATCTATTACAAGTATGCTTACTCTTGCTTAAAAGTATTAAATTAGAATATTTGAAAAGTAAGCGTTATTTTTTCGATAAATTCAGATTTTAAAAACGACAGATGCTTGAGCCGGTTTAAAAACAAACATTTTGTGCTGCCGCTTATTGGATTAACATCCCCGCACTTTTAACTACTTATATTCTCAATCAACTAATTCTTGTAAAATTATCCTCCCGTCTGCGACGTGGCTCGAGGTTTCCTTGGTAGGTAACTTGTGCAAGTAGAGGGCGCTATTACAATGGGAAGGGAAATTAGTATCGGTTACAAGTAACATTAGTACTTAAAAAAATAAGATCACTCATGCGATTACTGAGTAATAAATTTATTCAAAATATTACAGACTTACTCCCAGATGCAATCAATTACAAGTAATTTGAATACTTGTAAAAATACAGTACAGTCTGCACATCATACAGCTAGGCTATATACCATCACATGACTGTACTTAATGACTAAAGTGAGCTTTCTTTGTTAGAGCAGTTCCTCAAAACGAGGGCGGGGTTTGGGTATCCCGAAACTCTCACTTCCGAATCGATGTTGGGCTGCGAGCTGTTGTTTGTTTTTATCGATTTGCCGTAGTGAAGCCATGCTCTAATGTTTTTATGTTGCGGAGCAGCTTCGCATCTCCCCATTTAACCTACCGCGACCTCCCTTTAGAACGAGACTCAATGTTTGGGAAACAGTGACGTAATGCGCACAAGCTGCGACCCTAAACATTAAACTCTCCAACCCAGCACGGGATCAGAACCGGAAGCATGGCATGTGGCGCTACGGCATGAAACATGGCAGCTACACAACGATGCCGCAAACCAAAAAAGGAAACATAAAGAAACAAGAAACACTTAAAAATCAATACATGTTCAAGACAAAAAAAAAAAGCTCAGTGAGAGTGACAATTATGCTGGTGCATATTGTCAAAACAGGAGCAATGCATAGCCAGAAAATCTAACAAAAAAGAAACACTTGTAACGATTTCATGTAGTTTCTAAGTTCCAGCTCCTCACTCGCTGCGTTTCCGTTCGGGATAGCGGTGTGAGGTACGATCCTATCATTTTTGTGCACTTGCGGGTATTCTCATTAATGCGGACATCTAAAATAACCATGGCAACGCTCGCGCAGTTCTAAGGCATGATTGATTTTCAAGTGGAACTTAAGTGGAAAGTGCTGAAAAACGAAAAACAAACGCCCAACTTCAACAACGAGAGCAGCCTACTGGGTCTACCATCGGGAAGGAAAAGGCGAACCAAACAACTCAATAATTCAAATTCCTGGTAAGAGGGTACATGGACTGGCCTTGTGCTTAAGGAAAATACGTAGTTCCATCGAATATGCTTCATGCGAAGTGTTGTCCATGAACATCTGCGCTGACCCGCACCACAGTGAAAAGGGTGGTCGTAGACGGGAATACTAAAATTGTATTTTAAATACCATCAGCCGTTTTAAATTAAAGTGGCTGTCAAAAGACGTCATAGCTCTTCTCTGAGTGTCATGTCAGGTCTGGAATGTTCTATCCAATTCACACGGAGTGTTATACCACAGGCGGTTTTCCTGGTGACGGTCATCACAGCAACTTTAGTGCCAAGAGGAGTAAGCGCAGGCAAGTCACATGAATTGTTGACTTTGAAGTCCTTCATTTCTTCGGAATTATTCGACCAGTTCTTGTCATCATTCAACCCAGAAAACAGGACCCTGGACATATTTGTGCAGCCGCAATGCCTCGTACAAGACGCGACGATGATCAGGACGTTTTTGAGACCACTCTTATACACGGTGACACTCTGGAGTGACGGAAGAGTACAGTTTTACTCATGCCCTGATGAACTTTGCAGACCCTTTAGACAAAGTTACGTTCCGATCTTATATTTTGTATGTACTAATAATTTTCAATTGAAATATTTAATCGATCTCCAATTCAGCAATTATTACAAGACAGCGCTAATAATTGCTGAAGGAGTGACGTGGGAACCCAAATTACGTGGTTTTTACTGGAAAGTTTCGCTCATGCAACAATTTCATAGAGCCAGTGGACATTTCAAAATAACGCTGTCTAATGGCAGCGCACACATTCAAGACGAGTTCCGTGTGCAGCCCTTAAAAACCATGCTCAACAATCTAATAAATCAAACTCTTTGCGGTAAAGAAAGGTCATGTCGTACTCGATCTGAAAAAACGTGCCCTAAATGTGGCAAATATGAACGCGCATCTCTCCCAAAACAGCTGCCCCTAAACGGAAGTAAAATATTTTTATCTTGGGACAGAGATTTTTATTATGAGCATCCAGCCATCGAACTTACGGTTGAACTACTGAAACATCGCTTATCTCATCTCCAACTCAGCAAGTTCGATTTTACATTGAATGAGAGATTATCGAGTTCCCTAATAGCACTTGCCAAGGAACCCAGAAATCCTCATGGGGGCACCAAGGTTGTACAGTACATCGCCCATGTTGGTTTTTCATTTTTTGTTCCAAGACCGGAACGTGTTTTAAAAGAAGCTGTTTTCGTGTTGCCGTTTTCATGGGAAGTATGGATCGGGCTGCTGATATCCTTGGTGTTTTTCGTCCTGACGATTGCCTTGATCAACAAGATTTTATACAAGAACACGCAGGAGATGTTTACGTTTTTATCCCCTATTTTGGCATCGCTTCTGCAACAAGGTGTTCGTTTCCACAGCGTTCTACTTGGGACTCAATCGTCCCGACTGGTTGTTTGCCTCATCATGTTGGCGTTCTTCATTATGTCCACAATTTTCAAAGGTCGGGTCACGTCACTTCTTACTTCTTTGCCGTTCCAGAGCGAGCCTCTACAGTTCGTCTCATTAGTCGATATTATTCGGAAAAACTACCGCATTTGTTTTCTTAATCACAATGCGTATGTCCCATATTACTACGAGAGCATCCCCGAATATTACACTTTCGAAAAGTTCGTCAGGAGAGGCTCAGAGTGCCTACATAACTGGTGACGGCGGACACAATTCGAAGTCTATAAAGATTAACAACGACCAAAAAGACACCTTCTTAGTTTCCATTGTACGCCCGGAGTACTTCGAAGCTCTGAAACGAGAGCTTCTTGGAAGAGGTTACGTTGAAACTGGCAATCTCGTGCTGACGCACCTCACAGGACCCGAAATAAGGCGATCCTCTGTGTACCTGGACGACGTCAAGTTCACCTTGAGCCGTGGAGCTGAGACCGGACTCTACACAAGGTCTGATTCACTGAGCGAATTCAAGACCGCATACCATCGAGCGAACAATGCTATGCCCGTTCCAGAGGCAGTGCTCAGCCTTAGCGACCTTAAACCTTTATTTTTGATCTGGTTCTTTGGAATAATCTTGTCGGTGCTTGTGCTGTTTAGTGAGCTTAACTTTATCGTTCAGTGTGGAGGTCTCTTCGTTATATCATCGCTTCGTTATATCTGAAGATTCCTTTACTTTATCGTGCATCTCAATGGAATTGACGTTAACTCCGATGGAGAAGGTCAAATATTTGCTACTTAATGTACCGTGCTTTATGCAGGGCGCACTTCATGTGCGAACAACGTCGCAGTGTATCAAGTATCTGATTCCATGCCGAAAATATTTATACAATACATTTTGGCATTCATTTGTATACCTGAGAAGCAAATAAACACGGACACTATTTTCAGTGTCAATAGAGGCGACGTCCGTTGAAAGTGCTGTGCATTTCGTTGAATTGTTCACCATTCAGGCACTTGAGTCTGAACGGCTACGAAACAGGGGTGGGTAATATTTTGCTTAGATGTGCTCTTAAACCTTTCAAACGCCTTACACTCCTACAGTGGCTGAGCAGTGTCGTGAGACCTTGTAATGTTACTTCCACCAGGCAGGTTTGGCGATGTACATTTCGGAACACTAACGTCTACTGCATTTTTAGCCTTCATTCTAACGCAATGTACAGAGTGTGAAAAGCCGACGAAAACAAGTTTCATGAATAATATAAATCTTAAATTAGGCTTTTGATCACATGCCTTACATAATTTCCCCAGAATAATAGCTCCATGCGCCTAGTATCTCGCAGCAAGTGAGTACAGGCCGGCTAGGCTTTGGACGCGGCAGACGCGAGAGCGCATTGCTGTACACCAATCAGAAGCGCAGAAAGAAACAGAGGATCGGGTGCTCGCTCGCGCCACTCGACGATATGTATCCAATTTCTCCGTGCACGGAGCTTGTTCTTTTTTTGTTTTTTTTAGAGTGGTGGGGATTGCGGCATAGAGTTTTTTTCAAGGCTGCAATGGTTCAATTCGGATGTCGGGAAAACCAGCGGAATCGTTGCATGATCGACGACTTCGACCCTGTTACCTTGTGCCGCCATGTTGCCGTGGATTTCGCCTGCTATTGGTGAGCCGCTAGCGACGATATTGCGTTCTTGTTGTCTGTTGACTGCGGTCGACTTCGAGTGAATGCAACCTTGTGTACAAGCTTGGCGCAAGCGCACTTGGCAACACTACGCGTCCTGTTTCCTCTACGGAACGTATCGCGCTCCAACGCAACAGTACGTATGGGCCTTTAGTCCAGTCGCTTGCGTTCTCGTCGTTATCTAACTTGGGACACCGAGAAAAAAACATCGGTCTGCAAATAGCCTAGTTCGAGGTTCGATTCCCGCTGAGCACCTTGGTGAATCTCAGTTTTCGAATGTTTTTTGCTAGATATGACTATGTATACAGTTATTGACAAGTATTTTATTTTGTAGGGATTAGACACTTACGGATGGGACCCTACGGTCTATACAGTATTTATGTTGCCTTGGACCGCGCAGAACGCTTTGTCCTCACACTCGAACATTACTTTTTTCAAAGAATTTAACCCCATAAACACATTCTGTGTTAAACTACTTTTTGCGTTCTCCATTGTATGCATAATAGACGTGAGAGAAATAAGTCGCGCAATATATATTAAATGCTTGTCCCGTCATGCTCCGATAAAATGGTGCGCGCGCATACCGTTGCGCGCTCAAGATTACACAGGTACGACAAATTGCGGAGGCCATATGGTCGGTGCGTCCAAACAACCTGGAAGTAAAGGGCGACGAAGAGGGAAGAGGGTCAACATTTGCCCCCCTCGCCCCCCTTACATCTGGCCTGTACAGAATGTTCGATACGAATTGGTGATAGTACTGTGGCCAAACCGAACTTCACACTTCTATTGATTGTGAGAGCACCTACATTGTTTTTGCTAGAAACCACACGGTGGTGCCATTGCCATGCACTACGCTCACAACGGATTGCAAGAAAATATTTAATCCGCCCAATATTTGTTAGCGTTTTTTCGTGCCCTGAAGATGGAGGTGACGCTGCTTACACTTCCAGCACGCCACATCGTAAGCAAATATAAGACAATGCGAAGGTTGTTCATTCAAAGCTATTTAAAACATCTAGACTAGGGGTGGCCAGCCTGACCCTGCCTAAGAGCCGCACACAAAACCACGGAACTTCCAAGAGCCGTGGGAGAGGGGGGCAAACTTTTGTTGAGAGTTATAAACGAAACTCAAACTACTTTCAATCTATCCGAGTCAAAGAGGAGTTCAACTGTAGGTGAGGTAGTAGTAGCACCAGACCGCAAAAACGCAAACTGTATTTCGATTTAAAACGTGTTCCATTTCTCTTTTGGGGGAAGTGCTCGTGTGACTGGGAGGGAAGCGGGTAAGCGGGGGGGGGGGGGGAGGAGGTTAGGGAGGGTGTCGCGAGCCGAAGAGCCACAGCTTGGCCACCCCTGATCTAGACTCATCTGATATAGACATTTTCAATAGAGGTTTGTGTCAATTTAAAAAGTGCTTGCGCCAGGTATGTGGTTGATGTATACAGGAAGTCACTACTGAGTATTTTGTTCTATTTTGTTGTTCGCAATTCTTTCCTTTCTTATTTTTATTTATTTGTATTCTTGTTTTTCTACTGACGAGTGCACCAGTGCTTAGGCTTCAGCTGTTACTGGGCAGAATAAATAAAATTATTATTATTATTATTATTATTATTGTTATTATTATTATTATTATTATTATTATTATTGTATGGTGTGCACTTGGAACGTGTGGGCATGGTGTTCTTGTGTTTCAGCAGCCGGCAAGCAAAAGATCGACCAAACTTGAGTTTTTATACCATCTTTCTTTTCATTCTAGGCCTACCGGATCGCGGGCGTTCTGAAGATTGGTTACAATGTGCCGACTGGTGCATCACACACGGATTTGACTACGGTACTTGCGCTGGCAACGGACTGAATACCTGTGAACGCTATAGGGTTGGCTAACAGCTGGTAGGAATAAACCTTCGCCAGAACTCCCGCCCCACAAAATTTCGAAAGCCTGTTTGGAAAAGAAGAATAAAATACCACTCGCCCAACTACAGCTGCAAGATAATGCGTTTTTATTAAACGGAAATGTTTGCAGGAAACGTTTGTTTGATGCAGGCCAAGCCAAAATAACACCAGGTACTTTGCTAAAATTGGTACAAGTTGATAATAATAATAAAGAAAAGAGAAAGCATTCACACGCTGTCATGTTTCTGATGATTGGGCTCAGGGCAGATGACTCGGGCCTCACATCAATATATGTTGAAAATAATCAGCTCATATCAACGTTTGTTGATCTGAGGCCCGATATGAGGGACCTAATCTGTAAACAATACAGATACCTTCCTGGAAATTCTAAGCTACACAATAAATTTATTTAATGAACAGGACACTCAAAATTACGGTGTTTTCGATGGTGACGATATATTACGAGATCCCGCATAAAATGAGAATTTAGAATGTTTTTAGGAAAATGGGAATCAATGAGCTTTTTTGAGCTGGATGGCGCTACCCTGCTCTGCAAATGCGGCCGCCGTCGGCCGTGTTAAGACATTTTCCCTAGCGCTGTCAAGCCTAGACAGTTACCATGGTTACCATATGTAGGTAATGTGACAAGAAAGACAGAGGTCACATGACCACAACCTTGACAACGCTTGAGCTGATGTGGTAAGATGCCCGACCGGTGGCCGCAATCACGCAATGGATTCGAAGCGGGGAAGCGCGCGTTAGCAATTGTCATGAAGATGGTTGTAGTATACAATCTTCCTACGAATCAGTGAGCCTGGACTTGCGATTAAAGCAATGAAACGTGGAGATGCAGTAGGCACTGACGTTGTAAGGACATACGGTGGGATATTGTAGGATTGTAGGATTGCTGATATTGCAGGATTGCCTCCTACGATTCAAATGATAATAAGAGGGAATAGGCATAAGACGAAAAAACAAGTACGACCGTATATTGGCCCAATGTCTGGCTGCTACTCGTGACTACGCATCAAATTGCGCGGAACTGTATCAGCCATCTGGAAGACCCCAAGAAAAAGACAGGCACGGTACCGTGTTTTTTGGACTCCTCATCGCGAAGCCGCGAATTAAAACGTTCAGAAGGCACTGGAGTCGGCAGTGATTTTGTGAGAGCTCCCAACTTCATTCGCAGTCACAATGGGCGCTTCGAGTACCTGCGTAGGAGTACTACTGATGCAAGATTATTAAGGCACATTAAATTCCGTGGCTGGTGCTAGTAAACGACTCTTACCTAGACAAGCGAATTATTCAACGATTCGGAGCAAAGGGCCTAACTCGGGCTTTACAACCTGGATTTCTGTGTTTTCGGTACATGCCGATAAACACCAAAAATTGCCAACCGGAGGCAGTTTTATCGAAATTGGGTAAAATAGATAAACCCTGAATTGCCGCAGAAAAATACAAGCTTAACAGGAATTAAATATGTATCCGCAGCTTTGTTTTGTGTTTGCCCGGCACGCAGCTCCCACTGAACTCTCCGCGAAACTTCGTGCTTCACAACACCACATCTTATCTTCTTTCTTTTTCTTATCGGCGCGTGGACGTTTTCGAAGTATTGGGGTCACGCGTATGTTCCCAGGATTTTGGAATATCCCATGTCAGTGTCCTATTTTCTTCTACACGAGTTCTGACAAACACCGATTTTTCGGGCGTCACCAAAAACTTACGCCGAGAAACCCTGGATTTAAAAATAGAAATCCAGAAAACACCTCTAAACTCTAAAAAAAAATAAACTAGGAAATTACACCCCACGATTCAGAGAAAATTAAACATCCAAAACACCAAATCCTAATACAACGTTTTTTCCCCAACACGTTATTTATGGCCGGAGGAATTTTCTTTGAAGAAGGAAATAGTCTTTCCGAAGCGTCGGTATATTAAAGTCTTTGTTGCTATTCTAATTGCTCTTAACGACCTAACTATCCAAATAATCGCCAAAATTGAATTTTTCCTGGTTCGCCACGTAGGTTCATTAGTGACAGACATTAGCCGAAGATGCCATGTGATAAACGAGTGACCAGGCAGTAAAGTCTGAATCTGTACTTGATTGGCAATTTACGGTCCAATATACGCGAACTCTCACCAAAGAATGTCGATCAGGTTTGGTTTTACCTCTGCTTCTACAGGAATATCAGGAACTTGAACAACCAAAGAAAAACCGAATTTTGCAATAAACATTTGTGCCACTAGGAGGCATACCGATTTTTTTTACTCACTAGTGGCTTTACAACCGATAATATTCAATGAATTTGTCTTTTCTCAAAGCTCTGACATCCGTCTTTTTATTTTTTATGATTATTATTTCTTAACTTCTACAGTATCGGCGAAAATACAGCGAGTATGCAGACGAGCTGGTGGATGTTGATTATGTTGAAAAATTCCCCGGGACTCTGGTAAAAGAGGCTAAACATGGTAAAAGGATAAACTGCACCATCCTGATAACTAGACAATACAACAGAAAAACTCAGGACACAAAATTTCACACCGTTCGTGATATTTGACAACTCCATTTATTTCGTTGTTCCTTTTTTGTCCTTGTCAAAACTACACAGCCTCCCGGGTGGTCACAAGGAGCAAGCAGCGTCCGTGTGAACCTTTCTCCTACACCTTGATGTCGCACTTTCCTTTTCTTGTGGGCGCATAGTCGTCCATTAGCTTGGTGAACAGGGCCACCCTGGTGTGGAGGATCGGATACTCGCCAACCTTGCAGCCCTTCGCCCCGCCAGACACGACGCCGTGCAGCGTCCACATGTTGGCCACCCTACCCACCACAGGGGCCCCGAGGTCGTGCTGGCGTCAAGCAAGGTGGGTTGCGTTTAAAAGGCAAATTGTAACTTCTTCAACTTCAGGTCCCCTCGAGGCTAGTGCAGACAAACCAACCTACGGTTCTTCTTCTAAATATCATGAAATTGGCTTCAAGACGGGGTAGGACTATATGACCTGCTCCAGTTCCACAATCTTTTAGGATACTTTGATGGTTGTAAATAACTATATCGATTTTATAATTTCAATTTACATATATTTTAACTGAAACCATTCTTTAAATAAATTACTAATCAATTTAGCACTGCTTTATCTATTGTGACGGATGTGGCGATAGCCGAATTTATAAAGGTTTGTGAAGAGCAAACGTTCGTCTCGTATGTTTTTCTTTATTTCGCCTACGCTCCCTCTTTGAATTTATTCCTTATGTCATAGAGTTATGTTAAAGTAACCCGTGCTTCAGGCAGCTTTGGACTGGCAGTGTGACACGTGTGATGACATGATCCACGAAGTCGCTTTCACTGAGGTGTTCACTAGCCACGCGAGATGTTCTCGAATTTCGCTTTTCTATTTTTAATTTGACCCGACATTATCGTTCAGTTTTATCTTTTCGGAATCATAATAATAATAAAAAAGACCCCCTATTTGCCGTGGTAGATGTTGCAGTGGGGTAAAGCGCTGGATATAATATTTTTATTATCCAGCTTTTTGTGCTAGGGTGGAGACAGTGTTGGAGGTAACGCGTTACTAGTAACGACGTTACTCGTAACGCGTTACATTTTTTAACGCAGTAACGTACTCTTTAGTATTCTGAATGACTAACGAGTAATGTTTTTTTGTTACTTTTTAGGGTATCGGTTATCAAATTGTGTTACTTGTTACTTGTTACTTTTGACCAAAACTGGGGAAATGCATTGGGTATTTGGAAAAGGTCACGACGCCTGAATTAACGTTTAGAATAGCAATCTTGTGCATAAAACTGGAGACATCTGGGGAACTAAATTTAGCTCACTAAGCTCAATGCATGATCTGGCTTCTCTGCTCGTGGGGCAACTAGTTGCGCTCGAGCACGCAATGCCCAGGCATTGCCGTCCGTATCTTGCTGCTAAGAGTTCTGAACCTTCAATTTCCAAAAACGGTGGGTTTTCCACTTATCAGTCCATCTATTCACCCATCCATCTCAATATCCTGCACAAGCTTATCGCTGCACGGAACCAGCATCCGTCAAAGTAAACTTTAAAAAATCTTTTTGACCAAAAGAGACATTTGTTAAAAGGCGACACTATCTCGCTTCTCGAAGGCGAAACAAACCTTCGGCTACCAACTAATTCCGTTCGTCCTCCGTTTTTTCCATAGTGTCACCACCTACAACGACTGCGTTACAGCCCCCTCCCCTCCGATCCCTCCTCTTCCCCCTCTGCTTTGTTCAGCAGAGGTAGACAGCGGGGGGGGGGGGGGGGGAGGGGGGGCGACATCCGTTTAAAACAATGGACAACTAGTGGCGAAGCAATTTGCATGTTTCTATAATTACAAAAAAAAAGCGTTGTGATTTTTTTTTTATTTTCCCTCTCCGCTGCTTGAGAGTTCGTGACCCACTTTTGTACACAGAAGAATCTTTCGCTTGACTAGTCTTTACTTCATTAAGGTCATAATGGAAAAAACATTTTAAACCTGGAAAGAGAACATACAAACACACACCTTTTTTTTTCGCAGAAAAACTAAGAGTTACTGCTGGTAAGAGGCGGCAAGTGACTATAGCCAGTGTGCTGGTAACCGGTGTCCTGTTCCACATAGTGAAGTAAATCAGTCTCTGGTGATAGTATGAACCGGACTGTTACTAAAACCGGCGTAAAGATGAGGGTGTTGGTTGGCTGGTTGTGTTCCAGCAGTCCCCGTTCGCATGCTGTAGTTTACAAAAGTCGATTGACTTTCGATTGGTGTCGTGAAAGTTTCCCCTTTCACGAGACCGAAGGCATGTTTGTAAGCGAACACATCTCTGCCAAACATATGTACTCGAACACAGAAGTAACATAAAGTAACGTAAAAGTAACGTCCGTTATTTTTGAAAGCAACGGTAACGGTAGTAGGGTTGAAAGTTGGGCTAGTTGGTAGTTATTCATCTTGGTTTTGAAAGCGCACAAAAGACGAGGACAGAGTAAGAAACACAAACGACGGGAGCGCTCGTCCGTCGTTTGTGTTTCTTACTCTGTCCTCGTCTTTGTGCGCTTTCAAAACCAAGATGAACGGTAACAGTATATCATTACATTTGTAAAAAAAGTAACGTAGCTCAATAACGCGTTAATTTTTACCGAACACCCGAGTATCGCTATTTCGTTACTTTTTTCGGTAACGGGCACAACACTGGGTGGAGATCACCACGCCACCACTTAAACAGCTCAGCGCCAAAAGTGTTTGTTAGCACGACGGTTTCAACCGTGGCGGTTTCAAGCTTTAGTAAAATGTCTAACTAGAAATATCACTTCAGCAAATAAACACAACGCGTGAAACAGGCTTTGCCGCACGTTACCCAAACAGCGTATGAAGCGACCGGACGAGCCACGGGATCCAAGATCTGCGCGGTTTGTCCCAGTCTGCCCTACCCGTGACGTCACAAACAATGATGGTGATAGATAGAGAAGCGTTCTGCAAAAGGCTGGCATAACCTGGGACTCATTTTGATGGAACCGACTACACCGACTTTGCATAATAAATGCTATAATTTATCTCGGATCCACCCGAAAACGAAACCGCCTCTGTTGGTCCTCGCACGCTTATCAAGGATCCTCGGGCCAATGGCGTTGGACGACGTTCCGTCGCGCAGTGATCTCCAGGTAGCCGCATCGGCCGAACCTCTTTGTCATTCAGGCTTCGATGCTTCGATCATGGCGGGTTCTCTACGCTCGAGGACCTGACGCCGTTAGAACAGTTAGAGGTTGAAATTCTTCGGCGGACAGCCGACCGGGGATGAGATTTCCTGACGCCACTCCGAGGCGATGCGATGTGGCGATGGCAGCGCCCCGGAGTCATGTTCAGGTTCCCGAGGACGACGAAGCGCAGACCTTTTCGGGCTTTGATTCTTCGATTTGCGGTTTGGGCAGAGTCCTAGCCAAACCAACGTTTGGCTTATCGCAGCGTTACCTCTGGTACGTGATGTCAAGCGATGTCGCCACGTTGACTTTCGCTCAGGAGGACGGAGGAACGTGGTTCAGACATGTGCCAACCGAGCGCGGCTGACCGACGTTGCGACCGGAGCGACGGAACGACCGCTCAGCGCCGCGCGTACGCACACCTGCAACCACCACAACAAGCGCAGCGTAGGTCGCTCACCTGTTTCAGCGGCCCCTCTAAAATGGGACGCACTGCCACTCAATGCCGTAACAGAATATAGACAGACAGTTTCTATAGCCGTAAAGCTTTATAATTTTTTCTTGATAGGCTTGCAGGCTGCAGTGGATGAAAAAAGAAAATAAAAGATGCAGTACGCCGTCTTGGACGATCACGACTCTATTACACGACATTACCATAGTACAAATATCGCCACGCCTTTTCTACGATTATAAAAGACAATGTAATCTTAGCAGCGATATAGCAACGTAAGTAATATGATTTCGTGATCAGATAGGCGTTGCGAGCGTCCGGGATTGCTAACGCAATCACTTTTCTCACGAGTGATGAAAACTCGTTGAAAATTCGCATCCGCTTTATACGGCGGTACGCGCCAAGGAATGCCATGCCAGACTTGACCACACGCATGAAATGCGCCAAATAAGAAATCCGGGCGATGTTCGAGGACACAAATGTAGAAAGCACCACTGTAGTCGACGTAAACGAACTACGACGGCACGGAGCGTTTTCTGCTGTCTTGAGAGTGCCGCCACGGCAGCTCGCCGCACGAGTGGGTGGATCTTCCCTTCTAGTACGTGCTGGTTATCACCAGCGACACGACGAAAATTCACAGCCAGGATAACCGCTTTACGCGGAACGATGAGCTTCCACCACGCCGACCACGCCAACGATCACCACCGACGCCATGTTCGCAGAGAAGAAGCCGGCCGACGACCGGCATGCAA